>JAKSZT010054304.1:43063654-43222219 GCA_026826555.1 Tolypeutes matacus | reverse complement strand
CCAACTTTTTTTATTTTTATTTTTTTTTAAAGCTAGAGAGTGATTGCTATTTTGTGATTAATAAATCACCAAATTGGTTAAGACACCATCCCACACTGTATACCACCATTCGCAAGGTACGGAAGTTTTAAACCAGACTGAAGCATAAGGCAGAAAGAGCAAAGACACATGAATATATCCTTAACAACTTACTCAAGTCATGCCTCCATACTGACTTTTGTACATGTCTTCCTTCTAGGGAAAGTGTCAGAACAGTGCATGGACTGTGGGCAACATGGCCTCATGGCCTTTTTATTTTATAGCAAGCATGTATAGAAGTCATGGAATTTAACTTGTATTTCTCTTGACTTTATTGGTCTGAACCCACTTTACGTTACTTTAACATTTTCATTTCCTGTAACTGTATACGAGAGAATATAATGACCTAAGAGAATACTGAACCAGAGCCAGCCAAATATATTACTGACTCCAGCGTTATGTTTTAATTGGTCCTAAAGGAATGTACCACCCCAACTGTTTGAAGGTTAGGTAAACAGAACTTCTTTGAGGAGGGAAGAAAAAGGCTGTAGAACAGCCAAATATACTCAACATTCCAACTTGTTTTAAAGGACCAGCTTAACCATGATACTAAAACCTGACAAAGATATTACCAAAAAAGAAATATCTTTCATGCAAAATTCCTTATGAAATATTAGCAAATCAAATCCAGCACCTTGTATAAAAGAAAGTACATTGTGACGAAGTGTGGTTTATCCTAAGATAGCAACATTGATTTAACATTCAAAAGTCAATCAATATAATTCACAACTTTTAAAGAATAAAAGAGAAATGCTGTATGATCATTTCAAGAGACACAAAAGAGGCATTTGAAAAAATTAAACACCCATTCCTGATTAAGAAAAAATCTGAATAAACTAAGATTAAAAAAGAACTTCTGTAATCTAATAAAAAGCATCTTTGAAAACTCTATAGTTAATATTCTTCTTAATGGTAAAAGACTGAGTGCTTTCCCCTGAGATTGGGAATAAGGCAATGGTTTCTGCTCTCATCTGCTCTATTCAGCATGGAGGTCCTATCCTGTGTAGTAAGGCAAGAAGAAGAGATTAAAAGGCAAAGATCAGAAAGGAAAAAGGAAAACTGTCCCTTTTCATAGATGATATGATTGTTTCTTTTGAAAATCCTAAGGAATCTACTGAAAATAAGTGGATTTATTAAGATTGTAGTCTGAAAGGTCAGTATGTAAATATCATTTATGTTTTTATGTACTGCAGCATACAATTTGGAAATGAAATACAAAATACCATTTACAATAGCATCAAAATCACAAAATACTTATGAATAAATTTATCAAATTGTACAAGACTTGCATAGTGAAAACTATAAAACATGGTTGAGAGAAATTTAAAAATATCTAAATAAATGGAGACATATACTATATTCATAGTTTGGAGGAGTCAGTATTGATCAAAACTGATCCACAGAGCCGATACAATCTCAATCACAACCCTACCATGCTTTTATTGTGTATGTATAGAAAACGAGAAGCTGATTCTAAAATTTATATGAAAATGCAAAGAACCAAGAATACCCAAAGCAATTCTTAAAAAAAAAAAAAAAAACAAAGTTGTAAGATGTACACTACCTGACTTAAAGACTTATTATAAAACTATAGTGATTGAGGGGGTCGGATGTGGCTCAACTGGTTGGGCGTCCGTCTCCCATATGGAGGGACCGGGGTTCGATCCCCGGGACCTCCCGGTAAAAAACAAAACAAAAAAACAAAAACAAACAAAAAAAGAAAACTATAGTGATTGAGAAAAAGTGGTATTGCTATAAGGGTAGACAAACAGATGAATGGAATTGAATAAAGCCCAGAAATATATTCACACATATATGGTCATTTGATCTTCGACAAAGGTGCCAAAGAAAAGTCTTTCAACAAATGGTGCTGGAGCCACTGGCTATCATGCGGAAGAAAATGTAACCTCAATCCCTACCTTATACCGTAAGCAAAAATGAATTTGAGATGGATCATAAATCTAAGCATAAAAGCTAAAAGTATAATGCTTCCCGAAGAAAACATAAGAGAATATCTTCATGACCTGTGGATAGGCAAAAGTCTTTAAGGACATAGAAAGAAATATCATAACATTGAAAACTGATAAATTAGACTTCATAAAAACATAAAACTTCTGCTCTTCAGAATATGCTGATAAGGAAATTTATAAGCAAGTCACACACTAGGAAAAAAATTCACAAATATATCTGACAAAGGATTACTAGCCACAATATATAAAGAACTCCTCCAACTCAATAATAAAAAGACACCCCCTTAAAAATAAAGCAAAAGATTTAAACAAACATTTCACAAAGAAAGATGTATGAATAACCCATAAACATGAAAAAATGCTCAACAGGGAAATGCAAATTAAAACCACAATAAGATACAACTACACTTGCACTAGAATGGTTAAAATGAAAAGACTGACAGCAGCAAATATTACTGAGCCTGTGGAGCAATCTGAACTCTCAGACATTGCTCTTGGGAGTGTAAAATGGTATACCCACTTTGGAAAAAATGTATGCCAGTTTCTTATAAAAACAAAACTAAAACACACATCTACCTTGTGATTCAGCAATTCCACTCATAGGTATTTACCCAAGAGAAATGAAAATATATGTCTACAAAAATACTTACTTTAGGAATACTCTTAGCAGCTATATTCATAATGGTCAAAAATTAGAAATGGCTCAGGTTTCCAGCAACAGTCTAAACAAACTGAGGCATATTCATGTAATGGATAAATAAAAAGGAATAAAACCTGGTTTCCCATGTCTTTGATCCTCTGCTCTTTGTATTTATACTCACTTCCTTGGTAAAAAGGAATGAACTACTTATACACACAACATGGATGAATCCCAAAAATATTATGCAGAGCAAAAGAAGGCTCACAGAAAAGAGTCCATACTGTACGATATATGATTTTTTTAAAACAGACAAATTAATCTATCATGAAATAATACAACAGTGGTTGCCTTTTAGGTGGAAGGCGATTGATTGGGAAAATGCAGGGGAGGCTCTTTCTGAGGTAATGGTAAAGTTCTATATTTTATTTTATTTTTTTAAAATTTTTAATTTAATTTATTTTTATTGTGGGTAAAAATCAAAATTCTCACAATACATACAAACATTTGCAAAATGATATATAAATATATATGCATATATGTGTATTTGCTTACAAAAATGTTATATATATATATATATATATATACACATACACATATATTTTAAGAGGTGCTTAGATTACCCAAAATATTACACGGAACCCACTGGGATTCCCATGTTGCCCACCTCCCACACCTCCCACCACATCCCACACAAACATCTCCCACAGTGTGGCCCACCACCCTCAATGAACTTACACATCCTGGAGCCTTGCCACCAACCATAGACCACAGTTCACACCGTAGACCACACTCTCTCCCACTCAGTTCTGAGTGGTGTGTGCTGATTTAAAATGGCCTACATCCGTTGCCACAACGGTACTCAGGACAACCTCTAACTCCCAAAGAAGCCCCTGTATTTCATAAAGTTCTATATTTTGATAGAGGTTTGGGCTGTACAGGTGTGTGCATTTGTATTGCATGGTATACTTAAAAGATGTATATTTCCCTGTATACAAATCTTACCTAAAAGGGGGACAGGGGAGAAGAAGGAGGAGGAGGAGAGGGAGCTGGAGAAGGAAGAGAAGAAAGAAGGAGAGGAAGAAGGAGGAAGGGGAGGAAGAGTAGGAAAAGAGGGAGAAGGAGGAGAAGGAGAAGGAGGAGAAAGAGAAGAAAAAGGAAAGAAGAAGAAAAAGGAAAGAGCTCTAAATCTAATGGTGAATTTTCACTCATCTTACTTGGCCCATCAGCATCACTTTACACAGCTGGCCCCTCCCTCCATCCAGTCACATTTTCCTCACTTGGCCTCCAGGACACTGCGCTGTCCTGGTTGGCTGCCCACTGCACTGGCCATTCCCTCTCATTTTCTGGCTGGTTCCCAAGTCTCTTTGAACCTCTGCTCTTTGTATATATACTGGTTGTCATACCCAGTCTTACTATTTAAAAACCCTCAGATTTGCTCAAAGGTTTCTGGAGTCTGGCCCCCGAAATTTTAAACTTTCTTTAGAATTGGACACTTGGTATCAACTTGTCACCTTCTTGAATCCTAGTCACCAAAGCTGCATTTACCAAGCCTCTGCTCTGTGCCCACGTGGTGCCAGGTGATGCCAGCCATGTGGCTGTGTGTGTGGATGTGTTTAGAGTCCATCACTGGGGTGTGTGTGTGTGTGTGTGTGTGTGTGTGTGAGTTCTTGCTACATCGAGTCTCATATTGTTTGAAATCTTGGAAACCAGTTAAAACAGTATTCCAGACAAGAAAATGTTTCTCTTGTTCTATTTACCATTTCCTTCCTCCCTCTCTCCCGCTCCCTCTCTCCCTTCCTTCTCTGTGCCAGGCATTGCTGGGATCCCTGCCCTCAAGGAGGTCAGTCTAGTGGCAGAAAGCGATAAACAGGCTGCATCAACTACCCAGATGGTATGTTGAATGCTACCTTACACTGGGGCTGTGGCAGAGCTATAGGCGCTACAGGAGACACACTTGACCCCATGGGGGCGGGGGATGTCACAGCAAGGAGCCCAGGGAGGTGAAGGACAAAGGACCTGGCCTGGGTACCAAGAGACTGGAGTTCTAGACCTGGTCCTGCTACTGGGTCTGCTTTGTGACGTCTGAACAAGTCTCTGGACCTCCGTTTCTTCACCTGCAAAACGAGGGAGTTGGAATAGCCCAGTGGTTTTCCAGCAGCGCCTTGGAGCTCAGGGGCTCTGAGGCTCCTGCTCCTGGGGGGTAAGTAGTGGGTATTTGGAGCTCCTGCCCCAGCCTCTTCCACCAGGGCCACTTGACTCACACCTGTCTGATGTTTCAGGTTTCCACATTAGATGTCCTTTACTGAAAGATTCTGTGGGGAGAAGTGTTGTGGAAATCACCCAGCTAGGAGAATTCTGAGGACCCTGCCTTCTAGTCCGTGGCTCTGAAATGGGCCAGCTCCAGGGAGGGGTCCCCGATGCTGGGATGGTGAGTCAAGCGCTCCACCCTAGCCCCCCTCTCTGCCATGCTGCCCTTCAGCACCTGCACCTGGGGCTATGGCGCCCCCCCCCCCCCCCGACCATCAAGGAGCTTTGGTTTGTGTGGGTTGAGAACAAAGGCTCTGCCCCCAGGAGGCCTAAACCCAGACAGACATGGGACAGGCAGGGCCAGCTCTGAGTTGACAAGAGAGGAAGGGATGACAGTTATTGGCAAGAGGGGACTTCAGGCTCAGGAGTGACCAGTGGGTGGGTTGCCTGGGAAAGGGCTTTTCTCAGCCAGGAGGAGCCAGCATGGCAGTGACTTCTACTTTTGTCTTGAGAGGCTTCTAGAAAGAAGACAAGAACCATTTTTTTCTCAGATACCTTTTTTTTTTTAAGGAGGTACTGGGGATTGAATGTGGGACCTTGTATGTAGAAGGCAGGTGCTCAGCTATTGAGCTATATCCACTCCCCTCTCAGATACCTTTTGAATTAAAAAGGAAGACATTGAGCAATGTATGACTGGGGCACAGGTGCTTGTTCCGGGCTCAGACTCTTTACCCTGACCAGGCTGAGCAACAGAATGCACTGCATTTTATCGTTGTTGTTGTTTTTTAATGTTTAACTCATTTAATAGGCAGTAACATTCTCAAAAACCTTTCTCTTAATCAGATGTTTGATCCCCCTGCAAAAGTTTTGGTTTGTGAGTTTGAATCTGCAGCTTTACTCTATCGATAACATGATTTTCCTGACGTAGTACATTCTGAAGTTCTTCTTCTGAAGAAAACCCAATCCAACCCACACCTCTGTGAAAGCCAGTCTATCTGTCAAAGGGTAGAAAGTACCTTCGTACACGGCCAAACTGCTCAGCGTGCTCTCGGTTCATTTATAGCCGCGGTCAAGGGAAACTTTCTAACAAAAGCAGAGGACCTGACAGCACTCGGACACAATGCCACAGCACGCCTAATTGCTGAGGTCGCCATGTTCTGACTCTGCATTTTAAAAAGTGATGCAGGGGGACGGATGTGGCTCAAATGGTTGGGTGTCCCTCTCCCATATGGCGGGACCCGGGTTCGATCCCTGGGACCTCCCAGCAAAAAAAAAAAAAAAAAAAAGTGATGCACAGGGAATGTTTTACCTCCAGATTAGCTGGGGCTCCTGTTGAGGGCACCTGGGCCCTGGGCCGGGTTAGTTGCAGAGGGGTTGGGAGGACATTAGCTTCAAGGCTCAGGGCAGATGGCACTGTGGCAGCCTGGGTGTGAGGGTCCTTCACCACATCTAGGCCTCACCTGCTCCTGGCACCCTCCAGTTTGGTCTTGCCCATCTGCTCCTGAGCTCCAAGGCCTCCCATCCTCATTGGCCAATCCTCCAAGGGGCCAGAAAAGACCGCCACCCCTTGGCCAGAGAGGGCTGAATTCAGACCTTTGTGGCCCTTTGGCACCCTCAGACACTAAGTGTACCCACATCTGACATGGAATTGATTTTTTTTTTTTTTCCTGTTGGTTATAATTTCTTAGCAATCACACTTGGGAATTTGGGGGAAGTGAGATAACTAATCGATACATTGTTTTCAAGTGTTTTAAACACTAGCTCTAATGGTGATGGTGATATAATGTTGTAATTTGCATTGTGGTATAGGCACAGAGTGGAATACTATACAGCAGTGAACATGACACACAATAGCAATGAATGAATCTCACAAACATGTTGAGCTAAAGAAGCCCGACACAAAAAAGGACAGACTACCGACTTCATTCACATCTAGTTAAAAAACAAGCAAAATTAGCATATGGCATTAGAAGGCAGAGTAGGAGTTACTAGGGGAGGCAGGTGGTAACAGGAACGCACATGGGGAGATGTTCTGTTTCTTGACCTGGATGTGTTCAGTTTGTGAAGGTTCATAGAGCTACACGTTTAAGTTGTATGCCTGTCTGCATATATCTTATGTTTCAATAAAAACTTTAAAAATTGAACTTTCATTTTGAATTTGCAAGTTGATCTCACATTTTGGAGTCAATACATCTTTTACAGGTTTTAAAACATTTTCAGAGGTCCCGGGCTTAATGTATTCAATAGACTGGGCCACAGATGGCCATGCCCCCCCTCCTCCCCATGGCTGTGGCGTGGCCCCTTCTCCATGACTTAACCCTGTGGGATGCTCCCGGGGCTCAGGGCCAGGGGCTCTAGTGGAGCAGCCACCCAGTGACCACCTTCCCAGGCCAGGAAAGCTCACCTGCAGTGTCTGCCTTAAGCAACTGCCCCCCGCCCCATCAACCCTGGCTCTTCACCAATGGCCCATGCCCAACAGGTCCACACCATCCCTTGGAACTTACTGCTTGTGCCTTATCAAGGTTCCCCAAGCATGCCTCGTCCCTGTGAGCCTCCTGAGGCTGGGCCCACCCCACCCTGTGTCCTTGTCACCCTGGAGCACCTGGTACAGGACCCAATAAAACACTCATGCACACTTGAGCTCTTTTAGGCTTGCCTTCCCTCTCCCACAGGGGCCCCACCCGGAAGACCCATGGGGGGCACCCACTTGAGGTGGCTTTTCCATTCACAAGCTCTGTGATGTTGGGGGCACAGTTCCCTCCCCAAGCTTCACTTTTCACCTCTGTAAAATTAGGTTGTGCCACTGAACTCTGGTGAGGAGGAAATGCACAAGCTTCGAATGGCATTGTTTCTGTCCCTCAGGGTGAGATCTCAATCCTTGCTGGTGATGGTGTCAAAAAGAGGAGATTCTGGAAAGAAGCGTGAAGCCCCCCTTTCCTCAACAGCACCCCAAATAATCCACTACTTGAAGAAGTTCAAAGGAATGCCAGCAATTTATTTATTTCTTATATTTCCAAAAAAGCAAATACAAAGTGTATCACAGGGAAATTGGGCCTGGCCAGCACAAGTTCTTATACAAACATGAAGTAAGGTGGGGTGGACTACAAGCAGGTTCCAAGCTGTCTTGGCCACCCCACAGGCTCCCTCCCCTGCCCATTCCACACTCCCAGGCTTGGTCATACCAGGCATCCCAGCTTTAGCAGGACTCTAAGGTGGACAATTAGGGAGCCTCCTGCCTCTTGAGTCCCGGGGGGAGGTGAGGGGTATGGGCTGCTGGTCCGGCCCTCTCTGGAAAGGATACTGGTGGCTGACACTTGGATTTGTCTTAAGCCCAGGTCAGGAGATCTGGGGACAGGAAGAGACTCTGTGTTCTACATCCATCCTCATTTGGCTCCAAATGGGAACATTTTGTTTTGTTATCAACCCTGGTAGTATGAGGCCAATATGAGCTTAAAATTCTAAAGCATGTCTCAAATACATAAAGCCTCGGAAACCCCCTCCTCCATTTCTCTAGGAAATGCATCCTCAAATGTCTTTCCATTTTTCCTCTTCCAAAGTATCGGGCTCAGGCCAGCAGCCCAGGTGACAGGCCAGTTGCGTTAAGAGGGCAGGAGAGAGAAAAGTGGCCTGACTATGCACTTCAGCCTACTGCAGCTCTACAAGCTGTCCCGTTCCCCAAGGCAGAGGGCTGGGCCCTCCTGACTGGGGTAAGGAGAATGTGCTGAGGTACTGCAGGAAGGCAGGGTAGAGCTGAGAAGGGGCACCTCCCTGGGGTTTGAAGCAGATTCATTTGTCATGGTTTATTTCCTTCTTGCCTTGACTGGATTGAGTAGTCCTCTTGGACTGGGAGATCCCCAAAGCCAAGGATCCCACGTCTCCTCTTTCCTCCATGCGAAGGTAAGCTCCGTGAGGGCAGGGTTTCGGCCTGTTTTGTTCACCAATTTCTCCTATGGATGCTCAATAAATATTAAGAAATAAATTCCTCTGTGTCCTAATGACTAGCCAGTCTGGGGGACGAGGCTCCCCAGTGGGTCCCTGCGAGAAAGGGATGAGCCAGGAACAGGCCTTCAATCAGGAGCAAGGAAATGAGGGGAGGGCCTTAGAGAACCACAGCCCCTGAGGGCTCCTGACCAGGTGGATGCGGACCCTCTCGGGGCACAGTGTCCTCACCTATCTGTCTTACCCACCCCGCCATCTCAGTTGTCACATCTCTTAATAGGCAGATCCTGAGTCCAAGAAAGGTGTTTTTCAGGTCTGATTATGGGGGTAAGAAGTGGGGTTGGATTGGAAGGACCCCAGAGTGGGGAAGGAGACTTGGAAGAAGGAGAAGGTATGAGGAACAATTTATCTTCTGGAGAAGGATTCAGGGATGCAGCCACACCAGTTAATTCCTATCTAACACCAGCTATGCCAGCCTGGGAGGTGGAGGCAGAAACGGGGAGTCTGGGGAAGCCTGTGTTCTGCTCTTTCTTACAGTAGATATTAAGGGCTATTTACACAGAAAGCTTTTTTGATGAGGCCCTCAGGAGGCCTTTCTACAACTGCTTTTTTGAAATGCACGATTGTGGGGGCCTTGGGTGTGGCTGCTGTCCCTGACATCCCTGTCGCTTTTCCAAAGACAGAGGGGGACGGCTGCCAGGGCTCAGGGGAAGGTTGAGGCAGCCTCTGGCTGGGCAGGGGCTTGCTGGTCTCTGCAACGAGGCTTCCCTGTCGTGTTCTACCCAAGTTCTCTTCCTCCAAGTCTCCTGGGCCCCAAAACACTCCCTCACTCAAGTCTCTGCAGGCATGCAGGCTTAGAGGGAAGCATCTTCTTGGTTAATTTCCAAATATCCCTCTGTTCCACTGGAAGCTGAAGCAGGTCGAGGCCCGGCCCCAGCCTGTCCCCCTCTCTCCTGGGAATATGAAGACCAAACAGCCATTCCTTGAACAGCTCTTTGGCTTTGAGCACCATTTTTGCCTTCTTTTTCCTGTTTTCCTGTAACAAGCAGATTACCAGCCACCTGAAGGCAGGGGCTTTATGGGCTGAGCCTGCTCTGAAGGGCACACAGCCCAAGAGAATGAGGAGACCCATCTCCCCAGCTCCAAACCAGACCCATGATCCTGGCTTGGTTTATTTCCAAGATTCCCACCCCCTGCCCCATCCCAGTCCTTGCGGCACTGCGGGAAGGGCGGCCTGATCCGACACACTAGATTTTCCCATGAGATACACTCAACCTCAACACCCGTCCAACCTCCCTTCCTGCACAGCACCCCAGACCCTGGGACACGGTGGCAGGAGACCTGCAGTACTCCGCCGTGGGCCTGACCCCGGTGAGGACCCCTGACCTGGCATGGTCCATTTTAGTAGAGAACTAGGGCAGCTAACCAAAAAGCACACGGCATGCTTGCCTATAAGTCAGAAACATGGCAGAAGCCTTTTCACTACCTTACAAGCTGCAATAAAACAGCTTACCTAGCTTTTCTCTATTTGTGGCCATTCAGGCATCCAGCGCGCGCGCGTGCGCGCGCACACACACACACACACACACACTTACATTATACATACACATATACATACCAATTCTCAGAGAAAGAAGTATTGACATCAGATATAAGTCCCTTTAAATCAAGAAAGGCCCCCTCCAAGTCCCCCACCCCCAACCCCCATTGCCTGCCACTTCCCCTAAGGAAAAAAAAAAAAGAATTTAAAAATATTTCCATAATCCACAGTTTTCAGGTTTGTTCTCAGTTGCATTTGAACTTTTCCAAATACTGCACAGTGTGGACAGAATAACCCGTCTGGCGAGGCCTGAGGTCTGCTCAGCCGGGTCATGTCATTTCTGGAAAAGGAAAAGTCCTCAAGTTAGCATTTATAGCAAGCTGCCTGCTCACCAGCAAGATGGGCCCAAACTGCCACTTCCCATCTCGCCACATCAGCACTGAGGTGGACCCTGGCCTGAGACTGAATCACAGGCCCCCTCAATGCATTCATAGGTGGCTCCTGCTGATTCAGAAGCTTGCCAGCTTTGTCCCCCACTGCCATCCCCTGCCCGCCCCGTTCCACCAACACGGCTCCCGGCACAGAGCTAAGCATCTCGACTGCTCATGAAGAATCTGCTAAATTGAGTCTTCTTCCCTTTCCTGTTTCATGTTGTCAAAGCTCATCTGACAAGAGAGGCTATCTGAAGTCTTATTTAATCCTCAGCTGGACCAAAATTATAGCCCCCTTCCTCAGGTCCTGGGGTTGGGGGCAGGGAGGGAGAGAGGGAGCTGGCAGACAGCCAGGGGCACGAAGCACTCCCTATAGTTTCCAGCCCAGGAGACTCTGTCCTCTTCGCTGGCTATCTGCAGATGGCTCCACTGCAGGGCTGCCTCTGGTGACCTCTGGGCTTGACCGTGTCAGGTTAGATTATCTAAGTTTGGTCCTTGGCTTACCTGTATCGGGAGCACTTTGGATGCATGTTTATGAAGGCATATTCCTAGGCCCTACCCCAGTTCTAACGAGTCAGAATTGCTGGCTTTGGGGCCACGAGTGTGCATTTTAGCAAGCATTCCAGGAGAGTTTAATGAATGCTAAGGCTTGCAAGCCTTTTTCATAGATATTGGTTCTGGGTTTTTGATCCCTAGAATCATCAACTGGAAACAAGCTGTGACACCTAGGCATGTGCAGTGCCTGGAAAGCAGGTTATCCAAAAGATAAGAAAGTGGGCTGTAGATGTCCAAACTCAGAACGACATGTTGTATAGCTCCAGGGCGGTCATTCACACCAAGACCATGTGTGACCTGCACAACTGCACACAGCAGCCCTGCCCAGACCTCTGGCCCTGCTGAATCTATCAGGACATTGCATATCTCTAATGTCCATGGTGGGGCAGTCCATGGCCCCCTGGCCAAGTAGTATACACAGCTACTCTATAAGCCCTTGTGTTGGTCACAGCCAAGCTGTCTGTGCAGCCAAAGGATGCTTTTTGTATTCCAGGAGAGCACGGGACTTCTCTTTGAGACTGGCTGTGCTCAAGGCAGTGATTCTGGAGGTGCCGCCTGCCCTGGGGGTGGGCCGATTCTTACCTGCAAGCTGAACTTGCTTGGCCAGCCTCTTCTTAGAATCGGGAGGTGAAGTTCCTGAGGCTGTTGGCCCCGGTGAAGGTCCCCAGCATGTTCCTATCAAAACCTTGCTGCAAGGGGAGAGACACGTCCTAGGATGAAGCAGTGTGGGGCTTCCTGCAGGCTCAAAGACTGCCCTCCCAGAACATTCTCAGATTTGAACCATTGTCCCTGGCTCTTCTGCTGAGCTCCCTGGACCCTGGCACCCTCTGATCACTGTGTAAGTTGGGGCTGAAACTGGCCTAATTTTATGTGCACCCAAACTTAATGCCGTTAGTACCCATGAGTTAGTGAGATATATTTGGACTTCTATCAGCACGTTTGAATTTCCAGCTCATGTTTGCAGAAATATGCACCAAAGTATGAAGATTGAGGTTCATACTCATTACTCTTTAAACAGAAAAACAACCAAATTCAGACTGAAGTTGCAAGCTATTCTTCACTAGAAGTCCCTGTATTTTTGTTGTTATTAATCCTGATAAGAGCTCTTGGGGAGGGAGGATGTGCCCAGCATTCCTCAAAAACAGGAGCAGGTCCTGAGCTGGTGGTGAGGCCCCTGAGCTCCTGCTGGGTGGAGACCCTTGGGAAGCCACCCCTGGTGTCAGCCCTGAGCTCTGAGGACTGAGCACGAGTCAGCTCTCACCGGCCTGTGGGGACGTGAGCCACAAGGGACGCAAAGCCCCATTCCTGCCTCGTTTGGGCATGTGTCACATGATGTCATTTTTCCCCTGCAGATTTGCTTGCTTGCTCCTGTTGATTGGCTGAATTTGGTGGAAAGAGTCCAGGAGTGAGAAGTTCTGGGTCCTAGTTCTAGCTCCCACACTGACTCATTGAATCAAGACACTCAAAATCCTTGGATCCTGATTCTCTTTTCTGCAAAATGCACATAGCTGCATGTGGTTGTGCTAACCTAATTAACAATGGATGTGAAGGTGCTTTGGAGACAGAAGCACCAGCTTAGGTCATGTCAAGGCTGTTGTCAAGCCCAGCTAGAGGGAGGGGTACAGAATGAATGGGGACACTGGTTCCCAAGTGCACTGCACAGAGGATGTCACACTGAGAGCGTAATAAGAGTGTCTTAGGCTGGGAGTGGTCTCTGTGTTCAGAGGCAAGTTGGACCCTCTGGACTACCATCAAACAGCTCAAGGGGGCCCTCAACCAATCCTTACCTGCCTCACCCCCACTTGGTCTTCCTGGAGCTTTCACTTGGCCAAGCCCACCCTCATTGCAGTGTTGCAGGAAAAGAGAACTGGATTGTCAAATGGAAAACAAGTGCCACTATTTTCCGTGGCCTTCAGTTTCCCAGCCATGCATGTCCACAGTGGTCTCATGGGCCTCCGTCCTCATATCTTCTACTCCGTTGGAGGTAGAGCTCTTCCTCCTTCTGTCTCAGGGTGGTCATCACCCCATCTCCTCTCCTACCTCTCAGGCCTCTCTGATCCTCTAAGATCCATCTGGTTCTCAGTCTTCCTCCTCCTCCATTCCCTTCATTCCCTTCTCTGTCTATAACCTCTTCTCTTACAACAAAGATGCCCAGATCCCCTCTGTCTTTAAACAGGTCTCTTCTTGGCTCCTCCCCTCTTTTGTCCCCTATCTTTCCAGTCCATACTAAAGCAAGCAGCCTCTCCTCCCAGCCCCCACTCCCTTCCTTCCCACCCACTGTGGTGACTCCCTCGGGCTCCCCTTGCTTGGCCAGCAGTGCATCCCGAGGTAACTGGTGACTTCTGAGTCGCCAGTCCAGGGCCTCCCTGGCTTCTCTCCTCCTTGCCTTCTCAGTAGCACAAGGAACTGCTGCCCACCCCTCCTCGGAGCTTTCTCCTCTGGTAAGGTCTTCAGCCCCTACCTGGCCCCCTTGCACAGTTCACCCTTCTTCCTCGACCCTTCTTCCCTCCTCAGCCCTGATAAGAGCACTTCTCCACGCTTCTGCCTGTGCCCCTTGAGACTTTCCCACCGACCACGGCACGGTCAGCCCTGTCCACTTTCAAGCCTTCACCCGCCTGAACCACACTCCAGTCCTCAGGGCAGCTCTGGCCCCGCTCCCAAGGTCCCATGCCACATGCCTGCCTGGACGCCCACCCAGTTCTTTCTAATGCAACCTCTCCACATTGGGGCTCTTCTTTCTCCTCTCTCAAAGGCATTCGTGACCCCTCCTCAAGTTATCAATTTCTGCTAATGTAACAACAGTGTTGCTAAAGGTTCCAACATCATCACTGTTTCATTTTTTCCACCTCTTGTCTTTTATTTCCATATTCACCGCTGCCCATGTCTCAGTCCATGAATGGCTATAACAGGAATGGGAAAGAAGGGCCAGAGTGACCTTTATCAGTCGGATAAAGACCTGAAAAGGACTTCGTGACTGATGAGGTTGTGGGCGTGGAGGGCAGAGAGGAGACAAAGGTCACCCCACACATGTGCAGCAGCCCCCAGGGGTTCTCGATTCACTCTGCCCTGCACACTGGTGTGCAGTTAAGTCTTTCCAAAGTGTTACTCTGATCATGAAACGCTCTACTGAAAACCCTCAGTGGCTCCCCAGTACCAAAGGCAAAAGTCCCCTAAAATGAAAGGGGTTTTGTAATATAGCTCAAACCTACCTTTTCAGCCAGAGGAACTATCAGGCCTCCCAATGAACTGTGTGTCTTTTGTCCACACTGCTTCTCAGTTTGTCCCTGAAGGACTGGACTCCACCCCAAGCCTCTGGCACATTTCTTTGATTTCCTCTGCCCTCCATGGGCTCAGTTCCCCTCTGAGATTCCAAAGCCTAGAGCTCCGTTGAAAGCATTTATCACCTTCATTGCCATGTACGTTGTTCCTCCAACCCTGTTTCCTGCCAATCTGCCTCTCTCTCTTTGACCCACTCGGCCTCCAGTGCAGGGAAAGTTGGGAGAGACGAGTTGAAGGGGTTAATGGCACGGCTCTTACCTGTCTGAGGACACCCTGAAGTTCCTTGCTGGACCACATGTCCGACAGCAGAAGGCGGGCAGCTTCTGAAGCCTTGGGGGAGACGCTGGGCAGGCGGGAAGATCATTTGTGAGGTGAGATTCCTGGGGGCATAAGATGGCACACCCTCCTCCCTCCTGACCCCACCTCTAGGTCTTGGAGATGTGGGGGCCCCAGGGGTGCCTGAAGGGAGCCCCGTTGGGTGTGGTGAGCCCTGGTCATTCTACACAGGGGGCACAGCCCCATGCTCCTGCCCATCTAAGGGCACCCCAGGATTCTCCTCAGGGGGGGGGCTTAGAGGGGGGAGTGCTCTCCTGCTCCTGCCCCCCAGCCCTTACCCTGGGAGGAGAACCCCATGGAGCAGAACAATGTCCCCACTCACTGCCATTCCCGGCCTCCTGCTGGCCCTCTGAGGACCAGGGGCCCCCTGTGTCTCTGTCCCCTGCATGCAGCCCTGAGGCCGGGAGGCTGGGCCCTTAGCTCTAGAGCGGGCCCAGCTTCTGGAGCTTCTCTTCCCTCCCCCTTCCCGGCCCCTGTCCCTGCACTGGGTCCTGCTGCCTGCGCTACATCTGTGTCTTCTCAGAGTGGGGTGGCCATTCCCGCACCCGCCCACCTGCTGCGGCACAGGTTGATGACGTTGTTGAGCATGCTGCTGGAGAAGTGCTGCTTGGCCATGTGAGGCTGGGAGGTCATCAGGTTCCTCACAGTGTAGCAGGCCGAGGACAAGATGTCTTCAGAGTTGTTGGTATTGCCAGTGTGGCTGGTAAGGAGCCTGATCACTTCCGGAAACACTTGGTTTCCTGGAAGAAGAAGGAGTAGGGGCCATGGGGTCAGGATGACTGAGGGGAAGAGCGGCTGGGGGCTTCCCGCTGGGGCCACAGTCCTGGACTGCGCTCACTCGGGCTCTGAGCAAGATGGCTCGTCACGAAGCTATGCCAGCTCCAGCTCAGGGCTTCGGGGTCCAGATTGAACCTCTGCAAACCTGCTCCCCATCCTTCATGGTTGACCTGCCTCCCAGCCCCTCCTGGAGTGCACAGACCATGGGATGGGTTAGAGAGCTAGACCTTCCAGCAGGCTCTGGAAAGTAGGGGGGTCTGCAGGAGCCTGTCTAGAAGGGGAGGAGAGATGGGTGGTCCTGACACCTGTGGAGGCAGCACTTACCCATCACTCTGTGCAGCACAGGGTGGCGAGACATATTGCTCAGGAGTGAGGCTCCAGAACGCACCACATCCGAGTTGCCAGATTGCAAGAGGCGGGCAATTTGTGGCAAGCCCTTTTCCTTCAGCCCTATCAACTGGCTCATGCCATTGGACATCTGAGAAAGAAGGACCTAGTGAGGACCTGGCCTGTGGCTTCCCAGGCACCAAGGCATGCAAAAGATGGCAGGGAATCCCAAATCAAGAAACCTCGGAACTTTTTCCTTTCTGTGTTGGAGGCACTGGTGGGGAGACAAAAATTTGCTTGCACACAGGCAATTACAGAACACTCAGGCTTTAGCCTATTAAGGCAGCTCCCTGGGGCGGCCTGGAGCCCAGCTGGGTAGCGAGTGGGAAGTCCGAGGGCCCGTGATACTCTCGCTTGTGGGTGACCCAGGGTCAATTTCCAGACTAACAAAAGGGCCAGGTGCTGCTCCTCAGCCCTTGGTCTCAGCTCTGCCTCCTTCACATCTGCCAGCAGCGTCTGCTCACATAAAGCTATGTGGTCGGGGGTGTTTGGAAATTAAAGGAGACCTGACCATCTTCTTCCAACTTCTCTTACCTCCATGAATATTTATCGAGCACCTGCCCAAGAGCTAGCTCAGGGAGAAGCGTGGACCACAGCGACAGACACGAGAGGGTCCAGACCTGCCTGGAGATACCACCCAGGGACCCCGGAGGTGGGCCAGCTCCTCTGGGCCTCTACACAACAAGGCCCCCTTGGGCCTACCCTGACCCAGGTTGGTTTGGTGTTCTCTAAGACCCCGAGCCTCATGGCCTCACAGGCAAGAAAGCTTTCCTTTACCCTTGTCTTGCTGCCACCTGATTCCCTCTCATCCTGAGTAAAGATGGAGAACAGTTGCCACTCTTCCTATAGAAACCCTTCCCGGATCGCAATCAGGCCTCCTATGGCTGCACCCCTACCTTAGTGCCTTCCAAACTCCAAACTGACACACCTTCCCCAGACACGCCCTACCCCAAACCCTCTATTGCCACCTGTTAGTTCAACCAATGGAAGACTCCCCGACCATACACACCCCCTATTCCTGTCCCCACCTCAGGCCCACAGCCCGGGAGGGCCAGCATGGGGCAAAGGGGATTCTGTGGTGCACACGGAACCAACAGGAGGGGGTCCAATGCTGCACCCTGCTGTGAGATCTGGGAGGGCGGGGGCATTTCTGTTCCATCACTACCTCCCCCAGGCCTAGCCCAGAGCCTTCTATACGTGTTTGCACAGTGAAGCTCTGTAGCCCATGTGTATTTTATATGACTCAGATATGAGAAAAGTAGGGAGCAGAGCCCCAACTATGAGTTAGAAACTGGGGAGAGCTACAGGTGGGAGGAGAGGGTCCCGGCTCACCAGCCCCTTGCTGGCGGTCAGGTTCTGCAGGGCGCCAGCGCAGGCCTCCAGGGTGGCATCTTTCTTGCTCTTGCCCATGAGATTCAGATAGGTGCGGATGGCATCGGAGTGGTACAGCCAGTTGCTGCCCCTGGGGTTAGTCTCCTCCTCAGGAAGCGGGCAGTCGTAGTTGTTGTTCTGGGGGAAAGAGCAGGTCAGAGGGACATTTTGCCCACAACCTCAGGGTCCTGCTTCCTGGGTGGGAGGGACTGAGCAGGGGCCTGCCCGGGTGGAGAAGGGCCGCTCTGCTGTGCCCCTGTCCCCTGTGCACTGCGGCAGCTCCAGGGACTGAGGAAGAGGCCACGGCCCTCAGTTCTGGCTCCAAGGCAGGCAGAGAGCACTGCCGGTGTCTCGGGAAGTTGTGGGACTGGGTGGCCTCTGACCAAGCCTTGCAGCTGGGTGATGCTTTCTCCCCTCCTAGACTTGGACCCTGAGCATGAGGCTCCCTCGGCCAAAGACCAACAGGGTGTCCCAGGGCCTGGCTTCCAGGGGCACGCTCCACCCTTGGGGAGGGAGCCTGATCCGCCCTCCACAGCTCCCTGCGCCTCTGGGACAGCCTGCGGGGGGGTGGGGGGGAGCAGGGGAACCAAGGTGAGAGTGATGAGGGTTCCAGCTATCCCTAAATCCTCCAAGGGAAAGGGAAAGTTTTACCCATTAGACAGCAGAGGGGCCGAGGCCTGAGAACAGAGGGCTGGGGCTTTTGACCTCTGGGGTAGTCTGGGCTCCCACAGTCCCAAGAACATGGGCCCCCTCTGCACGCAGCATGGGAACGTCCTCTAGCCTGCCCCTGGCAGGGAGCGCAGCACCCCAAGGCCACGCTTTGGGTTGGGCTTGGCCCCCAGGGCTGGTTTCAGGCTCCAGGAGGGCAGAGAGAGAGTGTAGATGAGGCAGAGGACCTGGTGGGAGCTTGGTGGGCGTGGGCCCGGCTCTGTGCTCACCATCATCTTGTCGCTCTTGTTGCTGAAGCAGCCGGTGGAGGACTTCTCCGTGTAGGCGTTGCGGGTGTTGTACTCCAGCTGGCGGTAGCGGGTGGGCACCTCGGCGTCCAGGCGGTAGGAGAGGTTGTGCAGGATACACATGCAGTTCTCCACAGACTAGGGGCCAAGCAGAAGCCAGCACCTGAGCCTCTGCCCAGCTCCTGACAGGCTCCTGGGCTCACTCCCTGCCCTAACTAAGATGAGAGCGGCAGGCACCTCAGGCTGCACCCTGAACCAGGAGGTGAGCACAGTGCACGCACCACACCTCTTGGTCTGAGAAGGTCTCCCAGCAACACTTCCTGGGACCTGTGTTTGAATCCCAGCTCTATCATTTACTGGTTGTATAAACTTGAGTAAATTGCTTCACCTTGCCAGGCCTCAGTTTTCTCATCTGTAAAATGGGACTAAAATCACCAACCTCATTGTGCTGTGGGGAAGATGATATATGGAAATATCTGTCACGGAGCCTGGCACGCAGTAGGACTCAACAGACAGTGGCTACTGATCCTAATGCTATGGATGATGTGCTGATGGGCAGCTTGGGATGGTGAAGAACTCACCCTCTTCCTGGCACAAACTCCTTCAGAAACAGTCCCAGTATCTTTTGGGTTCAAAAGCCACCTTGTCCCCACTGCCCCTATCACTCCCTCTTTTTATCACCTCCAATACCCCAATATGAAAAGTGTCAAACCATCCAAAGTCTACACAGAGAGACCTGGGACCCAGTAACTCACAAGAGCAGCTGGTCCCAGATTCCTGCCTTCTTCCCCTGGTGAGTCTCCCAGGCTGGGCTTTGGGGCAGCAGATTCACCTCAGCAGGCCTGCTGAGGTTTGAGGGAAGCTAACTTTCAGGGCCCTGGGTTACATGTCATAGGGGGCATTTCCCCCAGAGGAAAGCCCATTGCATGCAGGGACCAGGCTGAGCATCCGAGAGACAAGGTTCTTTCCTGGGGCCCCATTGTCACTTCCAATGGAGAGAGAGCAGGAGATTAAAGCCATGCTCAGGCAGTCCCCTGGGGACTCAGATGGTTCTTACAAGTCCCACTGCTGGTCACTGTCCTGCCACAGTGGAAATATCTCAGCTTTCAGTTTATTTTCACGCCATGATTTTTCCTTTCCATCTGTCTGTGCCAGTGTGCCCCAAGGTCTAGAGGGGACAGGAGGGTGGTTCTGCCCATGGCTTCTGGAGAGGCTGTGGCAAGATAGCATCAGTGTGCAGCCCTCAGGGGATGGGCTCCGTAGTACCAACAGCGGCAGCAAATGTTCGTTGGGAGTTTGCTCTGTGCCAAGCACCCCTCTATGTGGTTTTCTTATTAACTAGTTGAATCCTTACAACAGCCCATAAGATGGGCATTACGATCCTCTCCATTTGACTGAAGCATAAACCGAGGAATAGAGAGGTTAAGTCAGTGTCCACACTCGCTCAGCCGCTGGGTGGGGACCGGCCCTGGGCAGGCTGGCTGAGAGCCTGCACCTTTAAGCATGGCTGTGTCTGCCTCAGGCACCTGTGAGAAGGTCAGGGCACTCTGCATCCAGATGGTCCCTCGCTCTGTCCCAGCCCTCGTGCTCCTGTCTTGTCCCCAGGCCATACCTTAGATGTACCCAGAAAGTGCAGACCTGACTCGTGGAGTCTGGGAGAGAAAACTGTCCGGACTTGGAGTCAGAGGAACTGCCCCTCACTGGGGGGGCCGAGGCCTGGGGGCTTCGGATCTGGACAGAGGAGGGCCTGGGCTGGGGCAGGGTGCCCCCGGGTGGCTGCCCCCTCACCTTGTCATCGCAGCGGTTGGCAGCCACGCAGTTCTGAACGTAGGCCACGAGGGAATCAATGAGTCCTGAGTAGTTTCGCATGGTCTGGCGGCCGGCGTCAGCTGAGCTCAGGTTCCTGAGCAAGAGAGCAGAGAGGATAGGAGGACAGGGGAGAGGAGGGAAGTGGAACAGGTATTTGGGAGAGGGGAGTGTGGTTGGGGGCAGGCAGGGAAGAGAACAGGAGGGGGAGGGGTGGGCGGGAGGATGGGGCAGGGGTTAGAGGTTGGAATTGGAAGAGGGATGGAAGAAGAAGGAAGAGAGCAAGAGAAGAAAGGAGGAAAGAGGAAAAAGGAAATGAGGAAGAAGGAAGGAAAGAAAATCATCTAGTCCATCCTGCCCAGCCCTAGCAGAGGCTGAGATGGGGTCCTGTTTGAGCCTAGTTCTCTTCTACCCTCCTCTCTATGCACTCAGTCCTCGGATGTGTGACTTTTATGACTGTCGAGGCCTCCAATGCAGCTGGCAGCCCAAGGCACTCGTCTTGCCACTGGGGCTAGAAGCTCCTATCTCTCGCCTCTTCACTCTCTTTTTGTGGGGCAGGAGGAAGCTCTGCAGGTGGATGAGATCAGAGATGATGTGGGGCTGGGCTGGGCACCAGAGGCGCCCTCCCCACCGAAGCTGAGTCTGCCCCTACAGTAGGCTCAAACCCAAGCAGGCTGGGCCCACCTCCTCCCAGCAGCTCTGCAGTCCCATAAAGGCCCTAATTACACAGGCTTTTCATCTCCCCAGCTCCCTGCTCCCTGGAGGCTCCCACTGGAAGCTGGTGGAAGGCTTTCAGGGAGGAGCACAAGTCGAGACAGAAGCACATGCCAACTGCACTCCACTCTGCAGGGAGCACTCTCAGGAGTTGGGGAAGACAAATCCCATTACAGCAAGGGGTGATCCCAAAGGAGAGTTTACTCCACCCTCCATACCAGCACCCACATCTCTGTCTACCTTCCTGCTTGTAAATCTCTGCTTCTAAAATGAGCACACCTAGATTCCCTCCCTCAATAGCACTGGGGGGTGGGGGCCCGCGCCACACGACACTTGCCACACCCTGGTATGGAATTCATGAAACTTTAGGCAAGATGGCATCTTCTAGCCAATGAATACAGCAAATGGTTTAGCGTCCAGCTGGGAAGTGACTCATTAGCAGCCAATCAGTAGACTTGTCAAAAAGAACACTCTTCAGGATAGTACAAGAAATGCACTTGGGGGGTGCTGGAGGAGGGGGAAATGGTTGGATCCATTTGAATATTCCGATCCAGGCCTTCCACTCTTAGATTCCTAAGATGGCGTCTGTGTTCCCTCCAAAGGCTGCAGGGTCCTAGGCCTTACGCAGGTCCAGGGAAGTTAGGGATGCCTGGGACCCTCTGTGTCTCGCAGCCTGCCCACAAGGGTCAGCCCGAGCTTCTGTTATGTTCTCTGGCCTGGCTAAATGTTGCCTGAGATAGGGCTTTCTCGGGGAAGGGTCTCAGGCTGGGGCAGGAAGACCCCATGTTCCCTCTTCGCTCACCTCAAGCATCCCGTGGCATTGAAGAAGACCTCGGGATCCACCACTTCCCGGGAC
This sequence comes from Tolypeutes matacus, assembly GCA_026826555.1. Classification (NCBI taxonomy): domain Eukaryota; kingdom Metazoa; phylum Chordata; class Mammalia; order Cingulata; family Chlamyphoridae; genus Tolypeutes; species Tolypeutes matacus. The sequence goes on along the minus strand of JAKSZT010054304.1, from coordinate 43,200,337 downwards.
ATGTTGCTGTTGCCGTCGCACCAGCCAGAGAAGGGGATGATGACCCGGTCAGCCAGGACAGGCAGGGCATCCGTAATGAGCTCCCCCTTCAGCTCATCAGAGGAAGACAGGTTCCAGAGCAGCCCTGGGGGTGGAGGACAGTCAACCCGACGTAGACCCCAGGAACTGCAGTTCCCCCGCCAGCCTGGGCTCTAACAAATGGGCCCTACTGAAACATCTCCTTCCAGGAACATCAGGTTTACCAAACCTATCATCTAATTGTTTCATGAGTCCGTTTCTCAATGTCCCAATGGGACTGCAGGTTCTTTGAGGGTAAAGAACATCTTAGAGTTCTCTATTTAGGTAAAAATTCGGCACCTGGAAGGTGATCAAGAAACACCTGCTTGCGCAATGGTTTTTACTATACATTTCAGCATCGGAATCTTCTAACGTTCTCTATTTTCTATCTGAAAGTTATTCCATAAATGCTTATCCATTGTTACTCTGCACACGGTCTCATCTTCCTGGTCCAATGTGAGGCCTTCATGGTGCCTTCTCTCTCTTGTGGCCCCCACTGAAGCACTTAGCACGGGTTTTGAACCCAGGGTGGGTGCCTCAGACTTGTTAACCGCTATCCATATATGATATTCTACATTTTTTCCCATCATCTTCAAATCCCAGGGCCTGCTGAATGTGGACTCTACCTGGATATCAGCCCTGCCCTCTTGCCTCCATCCTCAAAAAGACATTGACCTCCTGGGGGAAGGCACACCACCAAGGTCACTACCTGGACACCACTAAACTGGCCAAAGCCAGTGCCATAGGGCTCTCAGGACAATAGCCTGAGGGGCCAGCAGCCTTGCCCTCTCCATGGCCAGGCATCCTTACCGGTCAGTTGTTTCTGGATCTCAGTGCTCCCAGTTCTCCTTAGGAGGTTGACAGCCTCACGGATCCCGTTCTGCCTGCGGGTCTCCAGCTTGTTGGGGGGACTCCTGAACACCAGGTTGCGCAGGGCCCCGGCCGCGGCCTGCTGGACATTCTGGTTGGGGCTGCGGAGGAGGTCCACTAGCTTGCAGATGCCTCCCAAATGAAACACCTGCAGGAACAGGGATGGCCATGTTGCCCGGTTTTCAGAAAAAAACAAAAACAAAAAACAAAAAACCCACCAACTTTCAGTTTAGAAACATCCAAGTCAACCCAAATTAATACAGTGTGAGGTCATGGTAAATGACAGGCCAGGAGAGAAAGGACTTAGGATCAGATCCCAGCTCCCCCACATCTTTGCTGGAGGACCCTCAGCAAGCCACTTTCGTCTCTGGGCTCTACTTCCCCCCTCTGGAGTATGGTGATGAGGATCAGACGAGAAAATGGATATATACATACATTTAAAAAATTCTAAAGCAGAACGCAGACATAAGGGAGACTCTCTCAAGGAAACCCTTTCTCTCTTGGTTTGATGCAAACTACACCTGGATTCTCTAGGAAATACATTTCCAGCTCTGGGTTGAATTGCATAATTGCATAGTTCTATAGGTGTCCTCCTGCCAAGCAAGCTTGGGAGGCACAAAGAAGCCATGTTTTCTACCACAGATGTCTGATGAGAGAGGGGATCATGAGATGGTGTGTTTGTGTGTGTGTGTGAGAGAGAGAGAGACAGACAGACAGACAGGGAGGGAGGGTGGGGAGGAGAGGGAGAGTGAGAGTGAGAGTGAGAGAGGGTTAGGAAGAGGAAGGAGAGAAAGGGGATAGGAGGAGGGAGTTGAAGGGTGTAGAGTCATACTCTTTCATGGAATTTGAGGAAAGGGATATCTGTTGAACCTATGGCTGTCACTGAAGTGTCTCTTCCATGACCAATGGAGGAAACACACCTAGCTCCACATCTGTGGGGCAATGTCCATTCAACCAGAGTGCTTTGCTTTGCACAGAGGGTTAAGATGCTCAACTCTGATCTTGGGCAATGGCAAGCATTCTCCTCTCCCCAGGTAGCTGGGCAGAGTGAGAAGGAGCCAAATGCAAATGCTCCCACCCATTCTCTAAATGCAGGGTCAAGCTGACATACCCAGACCCGGCCCAGGTCTATCAGGGAGGAAGGTGTGCAGCCAGTTACCTGTTGCTTGGCAGACTCATCCTGGAAGCAGGTGTGCTGGATGTAATAGGCCCCAATGGCCTGGTACTTCTCATCCTGGCAGCTCAGGTATTGCACAGCCTTGGGAATGGTCAGTCCACTGCACTCGATGTCCTCACTGCAGATCCTGAGAGGAATGGGGCAGTGGAGATGGGTTATACAGGGTGGACTGGGATCCCTGTGTGCTGAGGCTCAGAATTCCCCTTTGAACACTCAAGTCGCCACAGCTTCACTTCCCTCCAGAGAGCCACAACAAGGCAGCCTCAGGCCCACTTGGATAATACCCTTATCCCAGAGGAGGGAAAAGGTTCACCCACTGGATTTCCCCAACGTGAGAACACTGACTGTAATGAGGCCCTGGTTAATACTCAAGCAGGAAAGTCACCTTTGCACTGAGAAAAAACTTTCCTGTTTCCTGAGGGGAAGCTCCCTACTCACCATGCCACCTCTTACCTTTGTGCTTCCTATTGGGAAAATGGAAGAGAATGACTGTGAGCCTGTCTGTCTACCCATCTGTCCATCCATCCATCCATCCATCCATCCATCCATCCATCCATCCATCCATCCATCCATCCGTCAGTCTGTCTGTCCATCCCAGTCCACCTGACTCTTATGCAAAAATTCTTACACCAATTCCTTTCTACTGCCACCACCTTCCTACTGACGTGATCACTCCCACGGGGGCATCAGCATCAGCCCCCCAGCTGGCTCTCTTTGCCAAGCTCCCCCACCCAGCACTCTACATCTCTTGGCAGAGTAGCCATTCTAAAACTCTGTTCACCGTGTTGTTCCCCACCTCAAAAATTGCCAGTGGATTATCCGGACTGCAGGTTCAAGTTTAAACTGCTCTGATAGTCAACAGTTAGACTGAATCATATGAAATGGTTATGGTCAACTTTTTGAATCACAAGGCCAGAAATTTCAGGTCTTAACTTAGTACTCTGGCTTCCCTGTGTCTTGTACAATCACCAGCCCCAAGAAGGTCTGCTCTCTTCACTGATCAGAGTGGCTCTGAGCCCGTGTCTAGAATGTCCTGCTTTCTCCTCACTTCCCATGGGATCTTAATCATCTTACGGGCCCTGCTGAGGTCCCACTTTTTCTGTAAAGCCTCCCCAGGGAGACAAAATCTCTCTTCTAAGAACACCTCAGGCCTCCGTGGTATTTATCCATAGGCATCTTTTTCACATATCTGTATTTTGGTTCCAAACAGAGACTGAGGGTTCCCTGAGGGCAGCAGGCAGAACTTTCTGTGGCCCTACCTCATTGCATATCCTCTTGACATTTATAGAGAGAGCCCTCTCTTCATTTTATTAGCCAAATGTCTTACTTACCATAGTAGGTTTTCAATAAATATTTGTGGCTTTAGTTTTGGGAACCCAACTCCATTTCTGGAAAAATCACTCAAGGGGCAGAGCTCCCTTGTTTTGGGTCAGTAGCATCCCTGCCCTGGATTGAGAGAATGTCAACCTGCATCCATCAGTCAAATGTCACCTCTAAATGGCCTGTCACTTATCCTGTCCACAACCCATCTAGATCCTGTCCTCTTTCAGGGCCTCTGATTTGGGATAATGAGCCAGGCCCAGATGCTAGCCTGATTAGTCTCTGAGTGAGAGGTTTCTGAGTCCTTCTCCAAATCATCCTGAACATACCTTGTAGTCTTCAAGTAATTGGGAGAGGTTCAGCTTTATAATGGGGTTTCACTTATTTGCAGAGCCCTGTGGTATGAGTAGGGAAGAGCACAGGAGCAGTGTCAGCTGTGTGGCCTCAAGCATGCTACTTAACACTTCTGTGCTCAGTTTCTTCCTGAGCCCACCTCCGAAGAGTTGGGAAGATTAGAGGTAAAGAATGTGAAGCTCCTGAGGCTCTGTGAGACGTGGTTAATGGAGTACTTGCAGCTCCAGGACAGCTCTGGCCTGTCTTGTTCATGTCCGAAGCCCCTGCACTTAACACAGAGCCTGATACATAGTAGATGCTCAATAAATATTTGCCACACAAATGAATAATAATGATCATTAGGTGGTGGTATAGAATTACCGTATGACCCAGCAATCCCACTTTTAGGCATAGGCCCAAAAGAACTGAAAGCAAGGGCTCAACAGTTACCTGTATACCAATGTTTGTAGCAGCATTATTCATAATAGCCAAAAGGTGGAAGCAATCCAAGTGTCCATCAACAGAAGAATGGATTTAAAAAATGTGGTCTATACATACAATGGGATATTACTTAGCTCTAAGAAGGAATGATGTTCTGATACATGCCACAGCATAGATGAACCTTGAAGACATCACGATGAGTGAAATAAGCCAAACACAAAAGGACAAATACTGTATGATCTCACTGATAGAAAACAATTCGAATAAGGACATTTATAGAGTCAGACACTAGAATACAGGCTACCAGGGGCCAGGGTTGGGGTAGGGAATGGGGAGTTAATGCTTAAATTGTATAGAGTTTCTATTTGGAGTGATGCAGAAGTTTTGGTAAAGGATGGTGGTGATGGTAGCACAACATTGCAAAAGTAATTAACACCCTTGAATTGTATACTTGAAAGTGGTTAAAATGGGAAGTTATGTTGTATATATGTTACCACAATAACACTTAAAACACAAACAAACACAGTTCAAAGGTTCATGGGGCTCTGAGCCCTGGAGGGCAGACCCACAGGACACTTTTTGTCTCCTTCACTCCACTGGGTGATGGTCTGTCAACATTTACAGGATTTGAGCTCTGCCCCTTAGCTCTAGATGGTGCCCCTCAGCTCTTATGTCTATTCGTCCTAATTGTCTTTAGAATTACTTGCCACATTCTGTGGAGCATGGCCCCCGTTCAGTCGTCTACACAAGGCACAGTCCTCTGCTCTTTCAGAACACGATGGGCATCTACACGCCTACCACCAGAAGCTCTCCACCACTAGCGTGAATCCTAGTTACCTGGAAGGCTGGTTAAAATTCACATGCTGGGCCCCTCTCCTCGCCTTTCTGAGTCAGTGGGCCTGGGTGGGGCCCGAGAATTAGCGTTTCCAACAAGTTCCCAGGTAATGCCAATGCGCTGACCTGGGGACCATTTTGAGAACCTCTGGTGTAGATAACTTCTCTAAGTAGCCTCCCTCTGTTCATAATCTGTGATGCTTTAAAGTCTACAGAATCAGCCCGTTGATTCAGTGGGTGGGTTCTCTTCCCCCTTCACAATGGGAATACCCCGAGGTCAGAGACTCCCCAAGGGCAGGGACTATGGACTCCCTGAGGACAGAGGCTTTTCCCTTCCTCCCTGGAGCTCCACTGGCAGAGAGTACCTGGCTCCCACCCCCCGACCTCACCCCAGCTTAGCACCACTCACTTGGAGCTGGCCCGAGAGTGGCCGAAGGACAGGTCTTTGTTGCAGGATATGGGTGCGACATACACTGGGTCCTGCTTGGAGGTGCAGAAGGGCGGGTGCACAGGGCACTTCTTGTTGGCCTTCTGGCCACTGCAGGTGCTGTAGAAGCTATAGCGGTTCTGGACGGTCTTGTGGCTCTTGCTGCCCAGCGTGCCCTTGTGCAGGGTGCCCCGGGGGTCACAGTAGAGGTCGGGCTCACTGCGGCTGGCCTTGATTTTCTGCATGAAGCAGATGTCGCTGCCCGCGCCGGTGGCACAGCTGCCCCGGGGGTACTGCCGGCCCCAGCTCTCCATCTGGCTGTAGGAGCTGAAGCGCCTGTTGTCAGGCTCCCGCTTGAGGGTCCCATTGTAGATCTGGACAGGAAAGGAGGAAAGGCTCAGTCAAGGTTCCTGAATGGGGAAAGCCAGCTGGCTATGGGATACTTCCCCCCACCCCCCATCCCACCCCTGCCCTCCACAATCCTGCTTCTGGATTCTCTCCTCAAAATGCTCATAGAATTTTAGCCATCATCTGATATATTATTTGTCAAACTGCAGGTTGTGCCCCATCATGGATTGTGAAATCAATTTAGTGGATTGTGGCCATCATTAAAAAAATAGAATAGAATAAAAAGGACTGGAATATAAACTATTAGAGGGCTACGCAGGTAGTAAAGACAAGTGGTGGGTTGTGAAACCATGCCTGAGTACTGGGTTATAATGTAAAAGGCATTCTTTACTGTGGGCTGCAATCAAAGTTTGACAGCCACTGACCTAGTCCCACACTTGCACAGTCCAGAGCAGAGAGGGGCTTTCAACAGATATTCGGTGAGGGAGGGGCAAAACCGGGACTTGAATCCCTGTCTCCAAGTCCTTGCCTGGTGCCATGTGCAGACACCAGCAGCTTTGACACAGCTTTCCCCAGTCATTTGCACTAAGTAGAGGGAAGCTCCTACTATTCTGGTAATTTACTATTCTGGTAATTTCAAATGCTAATAGGCTCCCTAGGAGAAAATCTTCAAAGGCCAAAAAGGGGAAATAATCCTGATTCCTGAGCCTCTGTTACAAGGAACTCTCTGCTCTGGACACACCTGGACAGCTGGAGGCAGGCCTGGAGGGCTGGGGGTGCGTGGGTGGGGCAAAGTGAGGCCTCCTTGGCTTTGCTCTCAGGCTTGCAATGGGGAGAAGCTGGGCAGAGGCTCAATGCAGCTGCAAAACACATGTGGACAAGGCACCCCACTGGCCTTCCTGGGGATTGCTGGTAGAGCCAGAGACCTGGCAGAAATCAGCTTTGGAAGAGCATTGTCTGAGGAAAACTTTCCCAGGTGCTCGCAGACCGGTGGGTCTGGCCTGCTCTGACTTGTTCTCAGACTAGAGGATCAATGATCAATAGGGAGCCTGGTAAAAAGCCTCTTTGCAGGTGCTAACTTGGTGCTCACCATTCCCGGGATGAGCCAGGGCCAAGTTCAGCAACTCAGAGCCTGCTCACTCCACTGGATGAGTGTGTGTGTGCGTGTGTGTAGGGGGAGGTGGTTAAGCAACTGGGTAATTTCCCTCCTCACCAGATTTACCCACACAAGGCTGGAGAAGGGCCGGCCCCCAGTAGGTGCCCCTTCATCTCTGCAGGGGAGCTTGGGAGAGCAGGACACCACCCATGGTTCAAGCTCCCAGAAAGACTGAGTGTCAGGCTACCTGTCAGAAGTGGCGTCCAAAACTCGGAAGCCACAAACTATTAACCTTGGCAATGGTGCCCTTGTCCCCTTCACCGACATGCCCAGCTGTACACTCATACAGGTGCAATTTTCTTTTCCAGACCGGCTCTAACCAGCTCACCCCGAAGGAAACTGGCTTGTGGATGTCGGGGGAGGCACAAGTGGACAATAACAAGGCCGAAGGAAGAAGAGCCGGGCAGTTTTCTGAGCATTTGGAGAGGACTGCGCACCTTGCAGATTACATGCAAAATATGCAATTAGGTTTCCAGCGCTTTAGGCCAATGGCCACACCCTCTCATCTCCATTCCCCTTCCAGGGAAAAAAGGAGGCAGTGGCACTTTAGAGGAAAAGCCAAGCAGTCCTAAGGCAGGCTAAACCTTAAATGGAAATGCAACAACTAGCTCCTTTGTTCTCAGTAAATGACACTCCTGGACGTCATCTCCAACCCCTGATGAGAAGTTCAAATCTTCCTCCTGGCCGAAACCCAGGGTAAATGTGATCATGCTGATTAAGCCTGACAGAGGCTTTGGGCTTTGTCCTCTTGTGCTGGGAAAAGGCACAGCAGCGTCTCTGCTAAGTCTCAGCCAGGGAAGGCTGCCCACAGAGAATGGGGTGCTGGCTGAGGCCCACAGGGCAGTGGGTGTGGGCACCACATGGGGCTGCATTTCCTAGCCTCCATCCCCCCAATGTCGCCATCAGCCACACCCTAGTGTTGTCACTCATTCCTGGAAACCCCAACCAGCTCCTCCATCAGGGATGCTGGTGGGATGTGGTGTCTGAAGGTGGTGGCTGAGGACAGCTGTAGACGACTCTCTCTCTCCCATCGCCATGGACTTTTGCTGTCACTTTGATAAACTGGAGAAAGGCTTCCTTCCCCGTCCTCTCCCAGTACCACCAGGAGGCCTGGGTTTCCCTTCAAGGCTCAGAAAAGGCAGGCTGCCCCCAGCCCCCCATGCAGACCGCCTGGAACCTAGCTGAGCCTGGAGCCTTTCCCCCGTTCTTCTAGGAGGCTGAAATCCAGGTGCTTTCCTCAAGCGCACAGAGCTGAGACTTCTGCAGCAGAGGGAGGCAGGGTGGTTAAAAGCCTGGGTTCAGCCTGGCTTGAATCCTGGATATGTCCATTGCCAGATGGGTGGCCTTGGGCAAGTTGCTTAACTCCTCTGGGCCGTAGTGTCTTCATCTGTAAGACTGGGATTATCATAATACCCAACATATAGGGTGCAGTGAAATTCAGTGACTGAATATTTGTAAAGTACTTGGCACAGTGCGTGACATAAGTATTTGTTCAGCAGGTACATCCATATTCCTCTGACTCTCAGATGCGGGGCGGGCTGGCCTGGCTGAAGAGTTTTACATTGCCCCAGCCACACCTAGGGGAGCTGCCAGCTGAGGGCGGAGGAACCCAGAAGCCAGGACAGCCCAGGGCAGAGGTACAACTTGCATGCAGAGCCCCATACTGGTCTCACCCCCACAGCCACGGAACAGGTCCAAATAGGTTTTGGAATAATGGAGGAGTGCGGTCTATCCAGATGGAGCTCCCAGAGTGGAGCCAGGTCTTATGACGGTTTGGCAGGGTGTTTATTTACATTGGGGCCATCTGCATTTGGGGCAGGACATTTCTTCATTGTGCAGTATGCCCCAAGCATTGCAAGAAGTTTAGTGCCCCTGGCGCCTAGACCTTCAATGTCAGTAAGGTCTTCCCAGTAATTGTGATGAGCAAAGAACGTCCCCGTGCATTTCTAAACACTCCCTTCCAGGTCCTAAGCGAGCAGCTGCAGCCAGAATGGAATGTGGACTTGGGCAGCACATATAGGGGCACATGTGCCCGCAGCATTGTCCCCGGGGCTGGGTCTCCCAGGCACACCCCCACACTCAGATAGATGGCTGCTGGCAGTGCCCTTCCCTTTGAATACAAAGGACAGGGGACACACACACACCCCTTGTCTGGTTATCTCATGCGCTTTGGGGAAACTCCAGCCTCAGGTGGGATGGTCATGGATCAGAACTGAAATCCAATATCCTGGGAGCAGAGCTGACCCCTCAAGAGAGAGTAGGCTGGGCTGGACAGCCAGGGGGAAGCCCAGGGTACATGCGGAGAGACATGGGAGACACTCTTGAGGGGGAGGTCATGACTGGGAACCACATGCCAAGGTGGACCAGAGAGAAAGCTGTTTTTAACAAGGAACCTCCCCTCAGCCAGTCCCTGCTCTGCTTTCTCCTTCTGCTAATGACAGGCCTTGTAACTCACTTCTCCCTGGAGAAGTGTGTTATTTTAACCTCACACTGAATGTTCCCCACCCCCTCAGTGTAATCTTCTCTTCCTGTTCCTCCTTAAGTCAGGAAGCTCTCAGAGGCCAACTCCCTCACTTTACAGACAAGAAAACTGAGTCCTAGACAGTGACAAAGTAAAGCAACTCAAGAGCATGGGTCCAGGGCCTCCAAGAACTGAATACAGTCAGCCTTCCTTTTTGAGTTCCATTTAGTCTAGAGAGGCCTCCTCCAAACCAGAAGGGCCCCTGTTCATCCAGGATCGTGGGATAGGGACAGTAACTAATCACTCAGAAAGAGATGGGTGGTTCCGTCCTTACATCTGAGATCCTTACTGATTTCTACCTTTCCAGCCCCACTGCTCAGCCTTTGGGCCTGGCCCTCATCAGTTCACTACTGGACAACTCTAGTGCCTCCCTCCAGCCACCCACCCCACCCCTGGGGCCATGGGATGCCATCACACCAACCTTCGTCAGACAAAGCTTTCATTAGACCGTGCCTTGCTTGAGAGCCTACGGAGTCTCTCTGTTCCTTGCAAGACAGAGTCATCAGCCTGGTCCCACCCTACCTGTCCAGTCATCTCTTCCCCTCCCCAATGCACCCCATCTCGCTGCCCCAGGACATCACATCACCCATCCTCCGGCCTCCCTGCTTCTGCTCAGGCTCTTTACCCTGGATTGCTTTCCTTACCATCCTCCTCTCAAACCCCACATTTCTTCAAGGCCTCTTCTCAAATCTGTCATCTTCACAAAGCTTGCTCTGACCCAACCCAAAGCCCTTTCTCCAGAAACCAGGAGTGCTACAGTTGGAGATACGCTCACACCCTCTCGCCTCTGGTCTTATTGGTGCTCCAGTAGTAATGTAGGTTTTTGTCACTTTTCAAGTTCTCCAGGGCAAAGATGCCCTTTATTGTACCCAGAACAGGGCTGGGCTCACAGCAAGTGCTCAGTTAAAGAGGTGCTGTGACTTGTCATGGGAGTTTATGCTGGGGATGGAGCTCTGATTTAGGCTGCTGGCTGGCACTGGTGTTCCTGTGGCCTCCATGGGCACAGGGAGCTACCATAAACTAAGTGAGCAGCCAGGAAGGTGGGACGGTTCCACACAGGGCAAGCCAGTCTATGAGGATGACACAAAATGGGTTCGATCTGTGACAGCCCAGGAGGCTTCACTTTACTCCTTGGCCTAGGAGGTAGCAGCTGGTTGGCCAAGCCTGGAGAGTTCTACGGCAGTTCCGATGGTCCAGACAGATGCTGCCCAGCTCCTCAGAAGCCAGGTTTGTGCCGGGCAGGCCAAGATGAAAAGAGTGCCTATGTCCCAGCTATTAGCCCATTTTGAAAGCAAGCTTCTGCCAGCAAGGTGCGGCCGGCCAAACCGGCTCTCCAGCAGGACACACCCTGCATAGTGCCCAATAGGGCAGTTATGGGCAACATAAATCTCCCAACACCTTCCTCATGAGAGGGTGTGAAGTGCACATAGCTTCACAGGTTTGGGGTATCTCTCCCACCTAGTGAGGGCCTCCTGAGAAAGGTCCTGGGTTGGAAGCCCCTCCAGGACACACTCCCTTTGCCCTCCTCCTACCAGCATGCATTCCCATGAGCATGCAATGACATTTGACATCTGAGCAAATGACTGTGCTGGCTCCAGCCCTAGCCCTGCCTCAATGTCCTGCTCCCTTCTTAATCACCAAACTGGGGGAAAAAGCAGATTTTCTGAAAATCTTTTTCCTCTCTGCCTCCACACCTGAGAAGTAGGTTTTCCTCAGCTCCTGACACCCACAGAATAGATTTGGGGATCAAGGGTCTAAGGTTGAATATGCTGACATTTCATTTTTCTTTTGGAAAAGAGACCCCTGCAAGTGTTTGCCACTTTAGATGCAGATCTCACTGGCCCATGTGACTGAGGACCCCCAAACCTCAGCCCATCTTTCTTTTACGGACTCAGGCAAGTCTAAGGGACAGCCATTCTGCCCTCCAGGAGCCCCATCTTCTGTGGTCACTGGTCTTCAAACTCAGAGCTTGGCCCCACTGCTCCATGGTGACTTCGAGGGTGCACCCGGGGGAGGGAGGGGCAAGGTCTTACAAGGTGCCCAGAGTGCAGTGACTCCTGGGGTCTCGGCTTCCAGAAGAATATACTTGAGGGTTGGGAAGATCCCACTGTGCTAGGTGTCCCCATCCTGTGCTGGGACATCTGAGGAGGAGGATCCCTGGCCCCTGGGCAGCTCCCATGCACTGAGCCAGGAGGTGCTTCCCAGTCATAAGACTGGGATGGAAAAATTCAGAGAGGCATATGCTTACTTGGCCACAAAAAGAGCTCCTTGGAGACAGCAACAGTTGAAGGAAACCACACCTGCTGATTAGGTCATCATGAATTTCACACGAAGGGAGGGACAGTTTTCTGGGCCCACCAGTGCTTGGGTAATAGATCTTTTCTTTGGAAGATGAGTGTCCATACATGTGCACACACACACACACACACACACACACTACCAAACGCACTCCCCACTTGCCTACATGGGAACACGTAGTTTTGCCTGGGTAGACCCAGGAAGGGAAGCCTTCGGAAATTACTTGAGCATATCCTAAGAATACCATAGCAGTGTACGGTGCTTTACAGTTTGCAAAGAGCTTCCCCATTCATCATCCTGTATCCCTCCCCCACCCTCCCCATGAGGCGTTAGGGCAGAGGGCAGCATCCTCATTCTCTCTACAAGCTCAAAGAACTTGAGGCTTGACCAAAGCCACACAGCTAAGATGTGGCAGATCCTGAACTAGGACTCAGGCCTCTAACCTCTGCCCAGTGTTTGTCTTCTAGATCCTCTGCCTCCAGAGTTTGGTAATGAGGAAAAAGTTCAAATGGCCAAGATCTGCTGCTCGGGGGCACTCTGCAAGGGGTAGGATTTGGGCTGCTCCAGGGACTCCACCAGCTTCTCTGGCCAGTTGTGGGCCTTGACTCCTAGAAGAGCCCTCTCCCACAGATTCCAGACATAGGAGGTGCCTGCCCCTCCTCTTTAGGCTGATTGTGGGGCATCCAGCAACTCTCTTTCCTCGTAGACATTTTAGAAGAGTGTAGCTGCTCAGCAGTGTGATACAACAATACTGCCCAAAGAGATATCTGTGGAAAGACCTTGCCCTCATGGCAACTGGCCCATTCTAGCTAGGACCACAAAAGGAAAGGTGCAAAAAACCCTGTTTTTGTACCCCTCCAGCCACATCTCGCTCCAAATGCACTGCTGAGCACACACGGGTGGGTCTGAGAAACTCTAAGGTCAGTAACTGAGGTTGAACTCTGGGGTTTCCTGGAATTAATCAAGTCGTGCTGAGCTTCTTTGGGCATATGCTGGGCATCTCTGCTCCCAGCCTCTGGGGTGGTCAGGAGGGAGGAGAAGGGAGGGAAGGGGCCCTGGTTGGCCCTGAGCGCTCCAGCTCTCTCCAGGCTTCTTTCCCGAGTGCTGCCCACTCTCCCAGCATGGTGGGGTCTTCTGAGCGCTGATTAGAGCCACGGTTAGATATGGGAGAACCTTGGGGATTTCCAAGCAGAGGGTCTCCAGCTTGGTTCCAAAGGGCAAGCTCACAGAGCTCGGCACCGAGCAGACACTCGAGTAACAGAACTGTAGGCTCTCAGTGAGAAACCTCATCGGCAAATGCTCCATTCGGAAAACAGTTCAGCCTGGTGTGTGGCTGGTCACCTCGGTAGGGGTGAGGGGTCCGCTTTGCTTTTCCTCCTGATGAAGGGCCGCAGACAATGGTGACATGTTCCCCAGACTCTCAGCTCTCCTCCCTGATCTTCTGGGCCAGCCTTGGGAAAGTTATCCTGAATGGATCAGCTCTTCCTTGTCCCATGCCTCAGAATCTCCCAGAGTGTGGGACATGCTCCACCGGGGGTTGTGAGGAGACTTTAGGGGATTCAAGGACTCAGCAGCAACTAACAACGGGGGCACAAAGAAAGCTCTTTCCTTTTCCATTTTGATTACTATGAGGAAAAAGCTGAGAAAGTCTCAGTTGGTGCCAGTATGTTTTTAACACTTGACAACCTCCCTTTCTGACCAGAAAAAAAAAAAAATTACAAGCTCAGAGCTTTCTCTCCAGTAAAAGTATCTATTTGGAATTAACTAAATTTTTTTTTCCATTCTATTTGTTATTATGGTTATTAAGATCATGGTTCCCCTTTATTTATCTCAAGAGATACTTTTTTTTTTTCCATTTGGGTTAGTGGCAAAGTTTCCTTTCAAAAGAAATGCATTGGAATTTAAAAGTAATTCCATTAAAAGCTAGTAAATAACAGTTGGTATGATGATTTCACAAAAGCTGTGACAGTGGAGTGCAAATGACAGTGCAGTGTAAATGTAACGAGGAACACGGCAAGGAGTTAGGAGATCCGAGGGACGGTCCCGGTTCTCCCGTGACCAGCTGTGCAGCCTTGGGCAAATCACTTTACCCCTCTGAGCTTCGGTTTCTCCAACTGCAGAGCGCCCTTTAAGGCTTATTCTAACAATTGACAGTCTCTGATTTAGCCCTTGCTGAAAGTTACAAAGGAGCTCAGCAGCTCAGCACTTCCGAGAAAGCCCACAAGACCTGCATCCCGCCCCCGCCCCGCTGCCAGGCCACACCCCGTGCACTGTGTGGAGGTGGGAGGGGAAGGGAGGGGCTCCCGGTCTAGAACCCCACAGTCCCTGCTCTCCCCACCTGTGTGTCTCCTCCCCCGACACACAGCCCGTGCCCAGCCCAATTTGATTTTGTTTTTCAGCTGCGTTTGCTCTCCTGGGGCAGGAAGGTCTCCGCAGAGACATGCCAGGGCCCTGGGGGAATGCTGAGCCTCGCCCCGGCAAAGGGCGGGGATGGATCTTCCTCCCACTTGGGAAATGCTGCTGCGTTTTGTCTAGCTGAGCCCAGTGACAAAAGGAAAACTCTCACACCAGAAAAGGGGCACCAGAAGATCTGCTGAGAAAGGCTTTGTCTTTTGAGGTCCTTCACGCCCGCCCCCCACCCCGTTCCTGGCTTTGGAGCATCAGCAGCGCTTGCCCAAGCTCTTTCCTCCTCTCTCTTGTCACACACATCCCACACCAGAAGTCCCCTGGGCTCTGGACTCAGTTCTGCCAAATCTATCTGTGAGGTACTGGACAACTCTGTGCACTTTTCTGTATCTTGATTCCCCTGAAAATATAAAATCAGAATAAAAGCATCTGGTTTACCAACCTGTCTCACAAAGACTGAAGGATCAGCTGGGGAAATGAAAGCATGAGCATTTTGTGTAAATTTAAAATACTACACTAATTCAAGGGATTCTTAAATTACTGAGATACTGAAGATCTGAGTTTTACCACTTGAGAGCTGACCGAGGATGAGTCCAGTGGGGGCCAAAGCAGCCTTGCAAGTTGCTACTTGCCGATTAGTCTGGAACCTGAACCTCAGGGTCCCATGCCCAGGCCTTCAAGACGCCAGGAACTAGGGCTGGAGAAGGGGAGGAAAGCTCCGCAATCATCTGGTCCTACCCTCATTTATGGATGAGGAGTCCGAGGCCTGGAGAGGCTTGTTAGCTTGTGCTGCAAAATCTAGCATTTAATTATATCCTCTTTTTTTTTTTTTTTTTTAGTTCATAAAAGAACATTCTTTTATTCATATTATTAAACACAATCTTCATCCAACTACAGGTTTATTAGGTTATTCAGTCCCTAGATTATCCTTTAGATTCATTCAACTGACATTTACTTCCCTAGACTACACCTTTGACCACAATTGCATCGATAAACCAGCTATATTAGTTATACTCACTAAAATGTGTTATGACAAACTCTATTCATTTTCACACTGTTAGAGTCAAGCTAAATGAAAATTCTATATATATTAAGCATTGGTACTCCTTCTCAGCCCTCATCCTGCCTCCCAGTAACCTATAGTCTAGATTTTAAGCCCATGTGTTTATTCTTCATATTTAGTTCATATTGTTGGTTCCTGCTGTTGTTTCATCTGTTAGTTGTTTTTAGCTATAGAGTATGGACTTTTAATACTTGCTGTTTGAGCAGGTTAATTCTTGTCAAAGGAAAAAGAGCCCACACAGAATTCCACTATTTTTCTTCTGGAGTAAAAGAAAGGATTTACAATTTTCCTTGATTCTTCAAATCTTCCCTCTAAACTTTCAGAGGTTCTACTCTGAATACAGGTGTGAGCACAAGGCTGGGGAACTAAGGCCAACTGGCATGGAAGTTTCCTTCTTTGGGAGAGGTCATTATTCCATTCTCCTAGCCATAAACTCAGAGCTCTACATAAACAAAATGGAAGTGACTCATGAAGACTTGCTGATTGGTTAAGCTAAAGGAAGATGCACAGCCAGCTTCTGCCGTCTCTCCTGAGACTAGAATTCCTCACTGTAGATCCTGTGAGAAGAACAGGCTGCTAATTGAGTCCTAGGCTGGCAAAGCCTGATGCTTCCCATAAGCTCTGTAGCTGCCACCAGTCCCTTGACAGTGACATCTCTCCTTGATCATTCTGGGCAGATTGCTCTGGGGTCCCCTGAGGGTCTGCCTGGCCAGGACAGGACAGGTGAGGTCCTGCCTTCTCCTGGCCTGCGTGCTCCTCCTTGGGGCAGGAGGAAGGGGTGGGCCAGTGCTCTCAGCTCACTAGGGTATCACGGGTTCTGTGTCCCTTGAGAGATGGCTGCAGAAGGCCAGGGAGGCTGACAAGGCTGCCCTCCTTGGGGTGGTGAACAGTCAGAAAGGGAGGCCCAGGGGCCATGTTCAGACCACAGCCCCAGGTCCCCTCCTGCTAAGGGGCGACCTCCTCTCCTTTCAAACCCAGTCCAAAGCTGACGCTGAGTGCACCCTTGGGGGACGTGAGTCCTCTTCCCTTTGCATGCCTAGGGTGCTGACATGGGGTAGGGGTGGGAGGGCTTTCTCTGACTTCTTTCCTCAAGGAAGGGAACAGAATATGGGATGTCACAGCTGCCAGGAGACTGTCAGAGCAACCACCCGTCTGACTGATGCTAAACCTGAGGCCCAGCAGGGAAGGGGTCCCACACTTGGGCAGTAGTGATGGAGAAGCCAGTGCTCCTTCCTCTTCTCTGTGCTGTCTCTGGACTTGAAAGAGTTATCCCTTGCTTACCCTATCCTCAGCCAGGAGGAGGGGCCTCAGGAGCTCTGAGAGGCTGAAGTCAGCCATGCTGGGTGAATAAAAACTCAGAAAGGAAACTCTTCACATGGGCCCCACCTGAAGGGTGACAGAAACTTCTCACATAGAAAGCAGAGCCATTCCGATGGACCGTGGCTTATAGAGGAGGGCCCATCCCCAAGAAACTCCCCAGAACAAAGGTGTTTGCCACAGTCGGTTGTCTCCTCCTCAGTTGAAATGTAGGGAGAGTCTCAGGAGCAGCCATTTACCCATGAAAGCATGGCACACGCTGGGCTGCGACTCTGCAGGGAGGGGCGTTCCCAGCCTGCCCTTTTGGCTCTGGGCTCAGGCACCTCCATGCTCTCTCTGGAGGCACATTCTGTCCCTCAGCAAGTAGGATCCTTGCCTCTTCTTGTTGGATGAGAGCCTGGGGCCCTTGTGGGACCCTCCTACCTCCCAGGGCTGGGTGGGGGTGAGTCATGAGCTGGCAGCAGGGACACTGAGTTAGCAAACACATCAATCAATCAATCACTCCCTCTCCGAGCAGGATTGGTGCCCTGCTTGGGAGCAGGAGCTGGGTCCACTTTCTGTCTCTCCGTCACCTGGACTTTTCCAGAGAAGACAGAGGCCCAGTAGGCACTGCCAAAGGAACCCAGCTTGAGCATCTGGAAGGTGGCTTTGGAGCCGAGACATAGGGGCTGTAGTAGGGTATGTGTCTGGGTTAAGTTAGGGTAGTTATTAGGCAGACCTACTTGCTGTACCTCAGTTTCCCCATCCTATTGCAAGTGTTCATTAACTCTTGTTTTCCTGGTGCCTGGAGGTGCTCAGATGAAAAGCAGGGAGGAAGTGCAGAAGCCATTATCCCTCTGAAGGCCTGAAGTCGAGGTCTCAGCGGGAGGAGCTGACCCTGCCTCCAGCTCTACACCGCCATGCAGGCTTTGGCCACAGGGACCTGCCTCCACTCACAGTCAGCTCTCGTCCCACAGAACCCTGGAAAGTTGGTGCTGAATGCATCCTTGGCTAGGATCGAAGAAAACCAAGATCTAGGGAAGTGAAGGCCACCCCGGGCCTCTCAGCTTGTAGCGGTCCAGCTGCAACTGGAATCCAGACCTCCCACTGCTGGTCAGATATGTCATATCCTTAACCCTCCCACTGCCCTTTGAGAAAGGAATTTTTACCCACTTCAGAAATGGGCAAGCTGAGGCTCAGCAAGGTGAAGAACTGGCCAGGGTCATGCAGCTGGTTAAGGGCAGAGCTGGGGTTCAGACCTGAAGTTCCCAGTCAAAGTCTGTGCTGTCTCTGGGACCTGCCTCTGTTACCTGTGGATTGGTAAGACTTTCTCTTTCCACCGCTCCAAGGGAAAAGGCCTGCCAAGTGTTTCTCTCCAGCATTCCCATTCTAGTACCTGGCCCAGGGCTCTGTCCTTGTGGATGCTTAATCCACATGGCTAACGTGCCTGAGGGTGAACCACCAAACTGGAGAGCAGTGTGCTTAGATTTCCTGTCCAGGACTGAAGCATGAGGCCACCATAGTCTTCTCATCTGTAGAAGCGGCTCACTCAGGTTGCCTCAGGGCTGGGGAGGGCAGGGTCAGTTCTCAGGGTCAGGGTCCCTATGAAGTCATCCACAAGACCCCATCATGATAAGGTCATCAAATACAGACATACCAGGTAGCCAAGCACCACTGAGAAGGAGCTGGGAGAAAGATTTGCAGGCAAATCCTGGGTTAGAGTGGAGAAATGGGGTCAATGAACAGGACAAAGAATTCTCCTTGATTATTTTCTTGGGGATTCTTGCCCCGGAAGAGTAAAGCTAGGCTAAATATGGGGTCACCATGGTGGGCCCTGTTCCAGACCTCCTAGCCGATGCCATCTGTGTGGCTTCTGTCCTCTGCAGGTCAGACCCTGAGCACGATGGCTTGGCTAAATCCATAGCTGAAGAACATTTCATTCGAAATGACTCCCAGAGGAACCGAATGCTCAGGATGTGCTTTTTGATTTGGAACTAGGAAAACCCTTTCAAGTTGGAGCTGATAGAAAAGGGGATTATCATCTTAATTCAGAAACATTCCCTGGAAATCAAAATCGTCTTGTTTCAGCTTCTTCTAGGATACACACACGTGATAAAAGCCTGTTTTTGGCTCCCAATAGAGGGGCCATGCCTTCCGATAGCTCGGGCTCTCTATTCCCTCATCCTGGTCCTCAGTGGACCCAGCAGAAGGTATCCAGGACCCGTTACAAGGACCTCTGAGAAGGGCCAAAGAGCCTCCATGCCTCCATTTTCTCACCAGAAATGGCTGCAGGCTGAGGCAATTCTGCTCAGGTCCTTTACCCAGGAGAGGAGCACTTAAGGGGCTTAATTTTACTTCAGGGACTGAATGGGAAGATACCCCGGCCTAAAGCTGCCAGATTTAACAAATAAAAATACAGGCCACCCAGTTACATTTGAATTTCACATAAACAATGAATAATTTCTTAGTATACGTATGCCCCAACTATCGTATCTTCCTGTATTTCTCTGACAAGCATCCCCTGATCCTCGGCAAAGCTTACACCCGAGTGAACCCAGGTTGGGCTCAGAAGAACAAGCATGGCTGCTCTCCTGCCTCTTTTGAGCTAGGCTGACTCCCCAAACAGGGAGTAGGCTGCTTTGGGGTACAGGGGGCAGGAGGAAATCAAGGGCTCCAAACTCCTGGGTCTCTTGCAAGTCACGGGAACACGGGTATAGTGTTGAAATATTGAGATTGCAGAAAAACATAAAATGAGCATCACAAAAAATGTAAATGTCTGGGGTAATGAAAACAAAACACCACCAGGTTAGGAGCTAGGAAGTGAGGGCTCCAGTCTGCTGTACCATTAACCAGCTGTGCGATCTTTGGTAAGTCATTTAGCTTCGTTGGGTCTTAGTTTCCTCAACTGGAAATGATCCTGTTGGGGCTCTAACATTCCACAAGTCTGGTTCTGGGATCAGGATCAGCACAGTTGTGTCTCTTCATCTGTGAAATGAGGCAACCAGGCTAAAGGCTGTGGTGTCCTTTCCCCCACTTCTCTCTCTCTGTCTCTCTCTCAGCTCTTCTCTCCCCTTGAGGCCCCAGGGCCCTAGAGCGCCCTCAGTGTCATCCAGCAGGGTCGGAGCATCCAGTAGAGAGTGGAGAACTGGCGTGGCCAATGACTTTTGGATCAATCTTTTCTTTTTCTTAAGCCCCTAATGGTTTTGTATGTCAGACTAACTTTGCTATAAGTTTTATTTTATTACAAGACTAACTCTCTACATTCAATTTTTTTAATTTGTGATATAAATGATCATAGCAATCAAAGATTATAAACAGGATGATCATATATTTTTTAAAGAATTAGAAGGATCATTGCTCCTGATATAGAATATGAATTAAAACGATTAGGTAACACCATGGTTTTTTAAACATTTCTAGAACTTTTCTTTCTGCAATTGCCTGCAGATCTTTTCACAAATTTAAATAAAATATATACTCAATGGTGACAAGTCTTTGTAATTTGAGGGTTTGATATTTGGAAGTGAAGCCAAAGCTGAGGAACGAGGTACTCAAAGCGGGAAATATCATTCTGGGTCCAAAACAGATCATGCCCCATAAAGACATGAGTCTGGTTTTCTTAAATGACTCCTAACACCAAGGGCTGCTCTATTTAAAAGTTTTGAGAGGTTCTGGAAACACTTTGAACAACAGAAGAACTGCCGTAATACCCCAGAATAGCAGCTCACACCTGCACTCTGCTGTCGCTGCCCTCCGGCCTTCCCCGACGCGACTGGAAGTTCACTGAGGGCAAAGCCAGACACAGCTATGTGTGTGCAGAGTGCCTAGTGCACTGCCATGCCCAGCGGTTGCTCAACAAGAGTTGGCTGATGAGTGGATATAAAGTATCTGCAGGAAACGGGCCTTCAACATCTTAAAGCTCCTGAGAACATGCTGACGATGCTTCTGCACAACAGCCCCACCCTCCTCCCCAAGCTCCCGCCTTCTGCCTCCATGTTAGTTTAACCAGAGGGGAAAAATAAAATCGCTCCATGCCAGTTGTACCACCCATGGGAAAATCCCACAGGCACAGGATTATCTCACTGCCACAGGTCTCTACTACCTTCTCTCCAGCTCTCCTTTTTCCTACGCCTGGACCCTGTTTGGCTCTGCCCAGACCTTGGTTGATTATATATTGGGCTCCAATATCAATTATTCCATTTCCTCCCGACTTGCCCCCCTCCCCCGCCAGATCCTCGTGTTTGCTCAGCTCCTCACTGTTCCCATAGCCTCCCCTGAACTGAGAGGAGACGGGACGTGCCTCAGCAGCTACCCCGGCATGAGTCACGTCTGAAGTCCTGCCAGAGAAGAAGGGGGGGAGGAGGGTTGGGTCCCAGGGTGGAGGAAAGGAAAGGGATTTTCAGTGATTGTCAGAAAATGGACATGGGGAAGGGGAAGGGAAAGTTTGGGAACATTAAAAGCGAGCGAGATAGCTCAGGATTTAGTAATTACTAGAAGCAAAATGTTCCACGTGGGCCATAGGATTTCTTTTTAGAAACACCTCCCCCCACCAAAGAGTTCCTTGATAGCTCTTAGTTACAAATTTCCATGTGTAATAAATCCCACACTACAAATTTGACAACGCTTGACAGTTAATGAAACATGTTATCAACCTGGGAATGAAGTAGGCACTACCGGTATCTCCATACCTAGTTTACGGATGAGAAAATTAATGCCCAGAGAGGTTAGCTTCTGCCCATGTACGGCAGAACCAGGACAAGAACTTAAGTCTTCTCATCTCTGATTCAATAAAACATTGTACATAAAGACATGTGACATCTCTGCTGTCAGTGTGGTTATATACTCTGTTTGCTGGCCCACTGACCTTGCTTGGTCTAAACTGATGCCTTTACACAGCATTCTTAAGTCATTTTGTCATAGGCTGTGTGCTCATCACCCTGCGTGTCCAAGCTCCTTACTCACATCTCTACCTGATATACTAGCTTATTGGGCTTGGTCAACTGTA
The DNA here is from genome assembly GCA_026826555.1 of Tolypeutes matacus. NCBI lineage: Eukaryota > Metazoa > Chordata > Mammalia > Cingulata > Chlamyphoridae > Tolypeutes > Tolypeutes matacus. Next base: position 43,178,785 of record JAKSZT010054304.1, on the reverse strand, counting down.
TTTAAATGCCACTAAGGGTACTGATTGATATCGAGGGTCAGGCAAAAAAAAGGGAAGTAAATGTGCAGCAAACGAGTTCATTATTCTTCCCTTTCGCCCCCAACCTGTAACAAGCAAGAAAGACACATCCTCCAAAATTAGCCCCAACAAGAATTTAGGAAGGAAGGAGTCAAGCCAATGACATAAGGACATCTGACTTATAAACCCACTTATAAACCCACCCTCACTCTTGCCAGGACCCCAGGACCTTAACATTCAAGGGTGAGGCCTATAAGCAACGTGGGCTCAAAGCAAATGCTGCCCTAGCATCCCGAGGAAAAGCAGCCCTTATTTTTATCTGTACCACGGCTCAAGGGTCTCACAAAAGAAGTACCCAAGAACCATATAGGCTAATGTTGAAATCAGCAAAAAGTGAGTAAAAGTCATATAATTTGGAGTCTGGGAGAAACCTTGGGGACCATCTCACCCCAAATGTCTTATTTTAGAGTAAAAGAAAACTCCTGTACTGGCTGAGCATCCAACACAGTGCTTGGCACAGATCAGGGCTCAATAAGTATTTGTTCAAAAGATGGATGGATGGGTGCAGTGGGTTGAGATCACAGAGAAAGTCAGTGGTAGAGCCAGGATGGAGGGATCTAGAATAGTCCTTACCCATGTTAATTAAAAAAAAAAAAATCTTAAGAACAATCATGAACCAGGCTTTTTCATGCACATTATTTCATTTAATCTTGACAATAATCCCACCAAGAAGATCTCATTTTATCTACTTTATGTGTGAAGAAACTGAGGCTTAGGGGTTGAAGTAATTTGTACAAGGTCACATGCTCAGTGAGTGGCAGAGCTAGAATTTAAACCTAAGTTTGTCTGACTTACAAACTCAGGAAAGCTCCACTCCAGCATACAGCCTCTTATATAGGAGCCACTGCAGTGGGCATGTTCTCCTGGCCTTGGAGAACCCTTAGAGCCTCATCCTTGGCCATCCACACAACTGAAGAGAGAAGTCCCTTGAGGGTTTTCCTAGAAACATCCAAATCGGTTCACAAATGAATCTCAAGAATTTAAACTTCTCTCAAATCCATGATCGAATCAGACACATTGAGAAAAGACCTTTCTGTAAAATGTTCTCATTTGAGATGTTCAGAAATGTCCAATCAGCTCAAAGAGGAAGCCACCTTAAAATTAACCCGGGAAATAATGGCCAACCAAATAGACCTGGTCAGAGTTGGTGAGCCTCACCTCACAGCCCTAAGCAGTCCCTTCCCAACCGGCATGGCTCTTCTTAACCACCAGTGTAGGTTTTCTCCACCATAAACCCCGAGCCATTCCCACAAACATCCCAGGTATTTTTGAATGGAAGAAGTTCCTTACCGGATATCCCCACGAGCCATTCCCTGCCTGGATCTTGGAGTAGTAGCTGTTCCGGCTGGTAGTCCCATAGTTGTAGTTGTCAGCCAAGCCATCATACATGGAACCTTGAGGGCAAAGGAAGGGGATTAGAAAAGTGCCAGCCGTGCCCTTCACCCACCCCTCTGCCTCAGCGTAGAGAAGAAATCCTCAGCTGGCCTTCTCCATCTGATTTCCACATCCTCCACAGCCAGGGACCATGGCATGCCCAGGACACACTCTCAGCGGCTTGGCTGACCCCTTCCTGAGGACCTCCTGGCCTCCATGCTGCTTCGGGAAGTCACATGGACACCTACAGACGAGGAGATGGCCTAGAGGGCCTTGGAACATCGCCATTCCAGCCCAGGGAATCCTGACTCTGTGCTCAACAAAGATAAGCTTCCCACTAGGGGACGGCAGGCTGGATCTCGACATTTCAGGTCCAGAACCCCAAGGTCAGGTCCACAGAGCAGCAACAGCTGGTTAGATCCGAGTCGGGGCAGACTCTAACTTCCAGTCTCAGCCTAGCCCCCACTACTGACCAATCAACCTCAAAGGTCCTGGCGAGGATTAATTAATTAATGTTTTTGGAGTGCTTGGAGACCCACAAATGACAGGCTCCACGGGAGGACAGATTGTCATTAGGGTTAGTAGCAGCAAAGTGGTTTTGAATCATAGAAAGAAGAACTGGGTTTTAGGCTCCTAATGGGGCCACCCCCTTCCTCTGACCTTCACTGGGTGGGAGGGGGACCCTAAAGGACAACCCCAACCCCATGCAAGCTGGTCTGCTCACGGTGCTCAGAACACGACTGAGTTTCACACCTCCACAGCTTTGCTCACACCATTGGCCTTGCCGAGGCTGCCTTCCCTCCTTAGATACAACCAGCTAATCTCACCCAAGCTCAAGATCTCACCGCTCCAGGAAGCCACTTCTGACCAGCCCTCCCCAAGGCACCTTTTCCTGCCTCTAAACACATCCTCTTCTGCTGTGCACATCCTGCCTGTCTCCCATTCTCTCAGCTGGGCTGTGAGCTCTATGAGGGGTAAACCATCTCTCCAGGGCCTGGATGGCCGGGGCAAAGAGTTGCCCCCATTGGGCCATCTTGTTAAATGATGACCTCTGGGAATAAAAGTAAGTGGGAGCCAATGAGAGCCTCCAGAGAGGGAGGTGCACTCCTTTACTCTAAAGTGATGGCAAGACTTCAGTATCAGATGCTATTTAGGGAGCAGGGAATTTGATGGTGATCTCACCTGGCCAAATTATCCTATCCCTCACCACTCACCTATCACACCCACTTAAATTCCCAAGCCTTTTCTAGGGACTGGAATATCTGAGTTGAGTCCGAGGCAGGAGGGAGTAGAGGGAGTAGCAGAAAGGCAGTTTTGAAATGAGGCAGGTAGGGAAGCGGCTGTGGCTCAATCAGTAGGGCTCCCGTTTACCATATGGGAGGCCCCGGGTTCGGTTCCCGAGGCCTCCTGGTGAGGGCAAGCCCGCCCGCACGGCGTGGTTAGCTGACCCAGCGAGCACAAGCAGCAAGGGGGGGATAAATGAATAAATAAATAAAATCTTTAAAAAAAAAAAAAAATGAAATGAGGCAGGTGCCCTGCCTGGTGCCACCTCCTTGGTCCAAAGCCAGATGTCCACCCCATACAGGGAGGGTACAGACCCCAATCTCCATCTCCATTCTGGAGGCCCAACTGGGTATTAGTACTATCAGGCTGTAGCACAGAGAACTTGCCCTGGGAGCCAAGAGATGTTGGAATTGGCCCTGGCTCTGACACTTGGGCAAGTCATTTGCTCTCTCTGGCCCTCAACTTCCTCTTCTTTAAAAAGAGGAGGTTGGTCTCTAAACATCCCAAAGGCCCCATGTAACTCCAGTATTCCATCATTGTGTTATTATAGGGACACACATCTGATGGCATCCAGAGAGGCCCCACTCCTCTTCTCCAGCAGGAGGGTTCGGCTTACAAGGAAGAAGAGCGGACATCAAAGGCTACACCATGGCCTCAGGGTCATCACAGAGGCTTCTCCCATCCCTGAAAGCCACAGCAGCCCTACTTTTAAGCCCAGGCACAGAATTGCCTCCTGAAGGAACACCTCCTGTGAATGACATCCTGAGACTCTGCCATGTGGCCCCCTGAGCCTTTGACCTACTCAAGCTCCCTATTGAGTGTACCAGCTCATTCCTCTCCCTTTCCCCAGAAGCTGCCCCCCACCCCCGGGAAGTCTGACTTAATCAGAAGTGTGGAAGCAATCTCGTGGGCTCGCAGAACTAGCTCTCATGGGGAAGGGGTCTGTGGCCAGGCACCGATGACCAGGTCTCATCTGTTTCCCTGACCACTTCAATCTTCCTTTCCAGTGCTTGGCAGGCCAGAGTATGCTTGGCTCTCCCCCATGAGCATGCATTTCTCACCAAAGGGCAGGCAGGGGTCAGCCAGCTGCTTCCAGAAGGAAAACAGACAGAGTTCTCCAGAGCCCCCAGGAGACTTCCTGCTAGGAGAGACATCCTCAGGAGGATCTGTGGAGGGCAGGTTTCCCCGGGCTTTGCCCCTTCCTGAGCAGGAATCTCTCATCAATGATGCGGCTTTCCCATAAGCATCTCTTCTTCTCTCCTCCCTCCATGCCCTGTACCTGCCCGCCTTCTTCTCACACAAACCTCTCTGGGTGACACGTGGTAGAGGTAGGGGGTAGACAAGATGACTTTGAACTGTCCTCTTAACTCTAAGAGCCAGTTCCCAAGTTCCTGTGTGATTCTGGTGATGTCAGGTGTGGGATATAGGTGTGAGCCTCCAGGCTCTGCCAGGCAGCGCTTAAAGCTGCGGTTGGGGGTCAAATGGCCCTACTCCCACCTTCAGCTGCTTTGCCTGTCTGTCCTGTGAGAATGAGGCTGCCATCACACAGGCCAGCATTGCTTCTCTGGCAGAAGGTAGGCTGCACTTGGGGCTGAGGTGGTGAGAGAAGGCAGGGGTCCAGAGACATTAAACACCTGTGGTCAGTGGGGGCAGGTGGGTGGTAAACTCTTCCTGCTCCCACAGCAGAAGTTATTTCCCCCTCTTCTGGCCCCGCAGTGTCTGGCTGGCAGGTAACACCCTCTGAAAGTCAGGTTTAACGGCAAGAAAATGGGGCTTCTTAATGAGTGTAATGGTGGTAGCTCTGAAGGCTTTCACTGTTCCACGTGGTCCCCCAGATTCTCTAGAACCCAATTTCTTCCAGGAAGCCTTCCCTGACCAACCATATCTGGTGCCATCACTGCTGGAGGACAGTCTTCTCTTACAGAGGCATGGTAATGTGTGGGTGGCTTTTCCATCTCATACCTCTGCCAGTCTCTGCCATCATATACTTTGGGAATCATGTCTCTTCCTTCCTCTGGATCTTGGGTACAGGGCACTGCTCAGGCTAAAGTTGGGCTTAATGGGGCTGAGCTGGCCCTCCCTGTCAACCAACTCTTCTCCCCTGCTCAATCCTTGTGGTGAAGGTCCTGGTGTCTGGTGCCTAGAGGCTGGGCTTCCCCATTTATTTGCAGAATGGGACGAGGATCCTTGAATTCTACTCAGCCAGGCCTTCCTCCCTCCCAAAGAGCTCCCTGGTGGGTGGGGTAAACTAGGTGAGAGAGTAGAGCTGAGGGCAGCTCCAGAACACCCAGGGCCACCTCCTTGAGGAGGATTCTTGGGCCTAGGAGTGGTGAGTGGAGGTGATCCCAGCAGCCAACTCACCCCACCAAACCATCCCTATCCTCTCAGCCCAGCACCTGCCTTCACACTGTTCTCTCCAGATCCACACATAACCCATGGGCACATCGAAGGCAGCTTCTCAGTGACAATGGCTGCTGGCCCAACTTGTGCATTATCCCCAGGAAGCATCTGCTCACTCCCCAAACCCCAACCCCAAGGTCAAATGGCAAAAGTCTCAGAGCTTATATTGTTTTCCCTAATAGACAAGCAATACAAGCTGTGCTGTTCACAGAGCTTGTCTCATTTCATGTCAGTGTTTCAGGGCATAAAACCATACCCAGAGGGAAAGTGTCTTGGAAAATCTACCACTCGGATGATCAGCATCCCTAGGTGCTGCTTCCCTTTGGTATGTTGGACTGTAGCTAACTGATTCTCTCTTGTATCATAGGGGCAGCCCAAGTTTTCTCACCTACAAAAGCTTTGAAAATGGAGGCAGCTCGTTTGTTAAGACACATGGATTCTCTCACCAATGAGGACAGGGCAGCCTTTGCCAGATGACTCAAACGCTTCCACCTCAAATGGGTCACACCCACCGCACCTGAAACATTCCTTCTCTTCTCCTCAGCCAAGCCCTCTCTCCGCATTCAAAACCTTAAACAAAAACCAGCTTCTCCTAGAGATGGCCCCACCCAGCTCTGACTACTCCAAACCCTCCAGCATAACCGTGTCCGTCAGCACTCTATCCAACTGCTATTCTCACTCTGTGCTTGGAGTGTGCTTCTGTAATTCTCTACATGGCTTTTTCCCAGAAAGCAGGGCCAGCACCTCTAAAATCAAGCTGGGAGCTCTCCCAAGCAAGGATTCTTCTGCTTCCATCGGATCCCCAACCTCCACCTCCAGGACCAGCTTCTACCAGAGAAAGCTCTCGGGACAGTGGCCTGACCAGTCAAAAGGCCACCCTGAGGGGCAAAGCTCTTCTGAAACCTCTCTTCCCCCTACCCCTCACAAACCCTGCTCCCTTGATAGTCAGGAGGATGTGTTACAGGGCAAGCTGCTCTAGAGGCTTATATATTGTTGAATCTGTCATCCAGAAGGCCAATCTCTCCTCCAGCTTCTTTATATTTAAATAAAGCCTACCTGTACCTCAGCACAAAAAGCTTGAGAACAGAAGCCCATCTTTCAGCCTGACTCACCCCCTGGAATTTCTTCCACCCACAGTGCCCAGTAAGGTTAGGCCTATACTCAGAGGAATTTCAGTCAGCTAACAAGAAGAACTGCCGAGGAAGACACTTCTGAGACAATCTCCTGGGATTTTCCTGCCCCAAAAGTGGGCAGGAGCTGCCTCTGTGGGATGGTTCAGGTGACTCAAGGGAGGAGAACAGCTGGAAGCACTGTGGATGTGCCTCCGCTATCCCAGAGCTCCCATGAACCAGAGGGCAAGGGGTTCAGCCAACCTCACCAGGTGTGGTTGTTACCCTTTTGGTGTGGTTCTTACCCTTTTCCTGGGTGCATATACAGAACAGAAATGCTGAAACAAATTGGTCTTCTGTGGCCTGCATTCTCTCTCCTTCCTCACTAGTGCATTTGACTCCCACAGGCTCTGCTGGGATGTGTTCAAGCCCAGCTCTGCCGGCATCCGGCTTCTCTTTCTGATTATCTGCTCATGGCCACCACTAACCCTAAGGATTGGGCAGGGCATCCTATGGGGTCAGGACTGGCCCAGGGGGCATGGCAGTGGGGTAGTGTGGGCAAGGGCTGGAATAAGACTCGGCCACCTGCTCAGGGGTCCAGAGTAAAAAAAAAATCAAGTTGCCATCAACTATTACATGAGCTATCCATGTGTGTGTACGAGTGAGAGCTGTGTGCGTGTCAGGGTATGGGTGTGATCTCCAGGCTGGGTCTACGTACGAGTGAGGGGGTTCTTGAACTTGGCTATACATCAGAATCACCTGAGAAGCTTTTAAAAATTCTGGTGCCCAGGTATTCCCCATACTAATTACATCAGAATTTCTGGGGTGGGACCCAGGCAGTAGCATTCTTGATCCCAATGTGTAGCTGAGTTTGAGAAGGGTGGACTAAAACACGTTTTTTGCACAATAGGACTTTTACAAGAGAGAAACGACTGTGTGATAGGCCTTGGGTGGGTGGGCCTGGGGGGATCCTTTGGCTGGGATGAGTTGTGCAGTTTGGGTGAAGGTTTGTAGAGGTAGGGAGTTCTATAACCCATTTTTCAAAGATGCTAATGTTCTAAAGCACTTTAGAGATGGTCTAATCCAACCTCTTAAGTGGCAAAGACCCAGAAAGAGGCAGTGACGTGCCCAAGGTCTCCAGCCTGTAGGTGGCAAACCCAGACTGGAACTCATGTCTTCTGACCCAGGCTGGCCCCCTCCCACAGCACGAGCTGCAAGGCGGTGTGTGCGTGTTTGCACTTGTGTGCATGCACACGTGTGCACATGCACATACAAGTGTGGGGTGTGGGAACAGCACTTCACATTAGGATGGCTGCCATTTTGCCATTTAATCTTGTTTCTACAACACATACCTTCTAATCAGTCACACCCTATCGCAGAAGTACATCCCAGGTTTTAAACCTAGAACACTCGGCTTATTGATATTTACAATTTGGTGTGTGTGGAGAGGAATTTGTAGTTTTTAAAAATATCTGCCAATGAGCTTAGCAAAGAAGCAGGATCTGGGGAAAGAGCATTTGCTGTGAAACACCCTGCAATACTCAGCATGTTTGCATTTGTTGTAACAGGCCAGTGGAAATTCTGGAGGAAACCCTAACTTCATGCCCAGATACATTGTAAAGAAACAAGAACTGGTTTGCTTAAAGTTTAATTAGTACGCTTCACTGCTGGAACAAAGCTAAAGCTTTCCCACCTCCCATCATAGCTTTGGTCCAGAGAAAACAAACCAAAAATGATTTTGTTCACCGTGGTCAGGAAAGGGCAACTTTCAAGAGAGTATAACGAACAGAGCCTTTGCTCAGGCAGAGGTTCATGCTGACACAGCCAAACACAAACACAAAAACAAACAAACAAACCAAGGATGGGGGTCCTAAGGCAGGATTCTTCACCTGTGCTGCCCTGGCAATTTTAGATGGAAAATGGTACTTCTGAGAACTTCACAGACATCTAAGGAGGCAGCGAGATACAAACTAGGCAAATGGTGCTGGCGGTATTAGGATTTCCACGGGACAAAGACTATGCTAAAGGAAGCTCGTTTAATCAAACTTTGGGTGTGATGTGTATTCATGGTGGCAGCAGGGGAATGTTTGGGGTCGAATCAGACGAGATTTGTGTTAAGCCTTAGGAAGAGGTTCCAAGTGAAGTGATTAAGATCCCGAATGTGGAAAGGTGTTTCCTTTCCGGCTGGATAAGCAGGGCACCAGCCCTTTACCTCACACTGTGAAGCTAGTTATCAAGCCCTGAAGGGGCTTTCCCACACTCAGGGAAGTCAAGTTTTCCTCGCAAAGATATTTTGCTGAGCAGCCATGTCTCCCCCACGACTCTTGCTTCAAGCACAGTCTGAACTTTCCCTGGGAAGACACGTATGCCCAGACACCTGATGTGCACAGGAACGCTCGGAAGATGAAGGAGCAAAACCTACGGGCCAGTTCAGAAAACGATCATAGGTGGACAGGTTCAGAGCAGCCCTTTCCCTCAGGGCCCCCAGGCCACAGAGAGCCCCCTCCCATAGAACTGCCTGACTGGGGCGAGGCGTCCATCTGATCTGCTGCATTTCAGGAAGGACGTGGGTGGAGATGGGCATGTGGTGCCAGTCTCCTTCCGTGGAACTCCTTCTTCTAGCCCTTGGCAACTCAATTCCCTCCCTAATAAGATAGAAAAGAGCCCTAGGAGAAAGGGCTCAGAGGAAAGGGCAGTTCTCTTGCCAGGGCTGGGGGTGGCTTATTCCTGACTGTTCTTCCCAAGGCACAGGAGCAGCAGACCCTCTGGCAGGCCCCCTGTGGGGTGTGAATGGTGTTCATTAGGGCAGAGTTCTTAACTAGGGGGGCCCTAGATGGGATTTGGGGGACCCAAGAGGATCAAAGACTCCAGAGAGACCCATTCTTTGTTCTAGGAGACTAAAGGAGAATTGGAGTCTGTCCAGGGGCATGAGGGGAATGGTCTGGGGTATAGTCCTCCATCATCAACTCACCCCTCCCAGGAACCAGAGGAGGCCCAAGTAAAGAGGGAGCAGGGTGGGTAAAGGCAGCCACGGAGCCAAGCAGGGACTGCTGGGTGATTCTGATAAAGAAGATGGGAAATCTGATGAAAACAAAGCCAGATAAACCAGAAACACCAGCTCCAAGTGGCCGAACTGCCTCGCCCAGCTAAGATGCCTGCTGGGAACCTCCCTAGAAGCTAAGGGTAGAGGGAGACGCTCTTCCCTGGTCTGTCCTTGGAAAGCCCTGTTTCTGGAGAGGTAAGCCTTAGCCATCAGACCAGCCTTCACCTGGCTGAAGCCCCATGCCAGCGCTTAGGGGGGGAGAACGAAGGAGACCCCACCAGATAGACGGCACAAGCGCCGAGGCCAGACACAGCCCTTTGTGACAACAGGTGCTCAGCCAATATCCCCATAGGTGGGAAGGAGAAGCGGTGCTTGAGACACATAGAGGCAGTTTGAGATTTTCCTGGAGCTGTGAACCTGGCGCTCAGACCAGGGGTGGAGTGGGAGTGGGAAGGGGACAGGTAAGTCTTATTCAGGGAAGAGAGGAGGTTGGCTTGACCTGTGCTCTATGACCTGTGCAATAGGCAGGGACCTGTCTCTTTACTCTTGACCAGCCCTGCTAGCACCATCTTAAAGGGGACTTGTTCAATCAACACATTTTGGTTGACCTGTACTACTTTGCAGTTTGCAGTGTCTTTATTAACATTTTATTAAATTTAGCAAATCAAAAATTATATATACATAATAGTAATCATTATAACAAATAAGTAAAAATTGAGGCTTTACTAGTTCATATATAATTCTTACTGAGAATTTTTTGTATTAAAGTATCTGGCCTAAAAAATTTCCACAAATGCCTCTGTCAGTTTCTACACCTTCCTCCTCCAGTTTGGGGGTCCTATCTCTTTCTCTCAGCCCCCTGCCCCCTGCCCCAGTCTGGGGACTTTGGCACCCACAGAGACTGCAGTCCAAGGGAAGGGGAGGGGGCCTCAGGCCTGGTAACCAGTTTGGAAAAATGCCCTTGAGGGCTCTGTTGGGTCCTCCCTGGGTCTGGTGGGATCCCACCCTTGCCTTACTCTGCCTTACCCCACTCCTGTCCCCTTCCTTACTCTCCCCCTGAGATGCCTGTTCCTACTTAAGCTGGATGGGGTAAGGAGAATTCAGAGCGAAAGGGGGTTTCCTGCATTAGCGACAGGGAAGGAAGGGATTCCCCGTGCGGGTCTGAGCGGTCAAGGGGCCCACTGGCCCCACCAAACCTTGGAACCAGACTTGCCTCCTTCCGACCAGGCTCCGACTGACGTGCCTCGGCTCTCCAGCGGTTTGCCCCAACTTCCCGCCACCTCCCCGTCCCACAGCGCCTCTCCTGAGTCAGCACTACTGCCTCAGTGATTGTCTCACCACGACACGCGGCACGCACTGATCCCACTGGGATTGGGATCCCTCCTGTCTAAAGATGCAGAGGAATGGGCAGGTGGCGGGGAAGGGGGTGGAGGAGGCCGCGCAATCCTCCGCGAGCGCTGGGCTGCGGCACCCAGGATAGACGGGCCGGGCCGGGACACGGTGCGGGGCTGCCCCCCACACCACCACCACCCCAAGACGTCCAGTCTCGGGGCTCCCGGCCCAGAGAACGGCCTGGCGGGATATCCTCAGCTTCAGGGCGCGGTGGAGATACCCTCCTGGCTGTCTCCTCTAGAGAGCCATCCCGCCACAACAGCCCCGCGTACGCCCCGCACTGCCCAGCTCTTGGGTCTCAGGTCGCGGCTCCACCCTGCCGGAACCCGCAGGGAGCTCCGCGCTCACACTCGGCTCAGACCCGGCCTCGGGCCGGCGTCCCTTCGCTTCCCGGCTGCATCCGGGTGCGCGCGCTTCTGGGCCCCCGCAGCCTGGTCAGGGGCACCCGGATCACGCGGGCGCCGGGCCTTTACCTCGGTTGGAGTGGCTCAGGGTGGACGACTGGGAAGCCTTGGATTTCTGGCGTTTGACGGTCATCATCACCTGCTCCTGCACACGCTGCCTGCCCGACGTGCCTGTCTTCATCTTTTGGTCCGACGGCAAAGCCAGCGTCGAGCTGTCCTGGTCCTGGAAGCATTCGTACGCCAAGGCGGTCTTAAGCGGTGAGTGGTTCATGGTGGCGGGAGGCGCGCGTGGGCCCGGGGGCTGGAAGAGCAGAGAGGCGCGGAGAGGTGAGGTGCGGCCGGTGAGAGGGTGCTCTTCTCGCTCTCAGCGGCTCCCAATGGCCATAGAGTGAGTTGTCTGTGTGAGGGTTCCTGGCAGCTGCTCCTGGCGCCTCCACTTTGGCTCGTCCCTCTCCTGGCACTGGCTCCGCTTGCCTTCCGTCAGACTGGATATACCACCCCTGCCCTGCACCACCCACTCCACTGGGCTGCGCGCTGCCTCTGCTCAGACGCGGAGTTGCAGGGCACTGCCGCTGCGGGAGCGAGTGCTGGGGGTGTGGGGCGGGGGGTGTGGAGAGGGGCAGGACTGCGTATCCTGTGTCTGGAACTGTCGTTATCTTCCAATTCTTCCTTGCTCTCCCTTCCCTCTTGCAGGCAGCGAGGCTCCCAGGGAGATGCCCCTCTGTCATGTTCTGCTGGCTCATGGAGAAAGTACAGCTTAGCTCAGGAGTGAGGGAGAGCTCTCTAGGAAAAAGGAGTCTCACTTGGCCAGATGGGAGAGCCGGGTGCCCATCTCCCTCTGTCTGAGGTCAAGGCAGAGACCAGCCCTGTAGATGGGGGCTCCAAGACTGATGGTGGAAGCAGTCCTGCCCAAATGGGGGACACCCCGATCTACTCTAAGGTAGCTTCCACTCTGAAGGGAGCAGGGCTGGGGTATGAAGCCCACATCAAGGACCACAGACATGAGATACAAAAGGAGAAGAACTGTCATGTGTGGGGCTGTCTGGGTGTAACACCATGAGGGCAGTGAATCCTCTCTGAAACTCCATTCTTAGCTCCTAGAACAGTGCTCGGCATACAGTAGGTGCTCAGTTAAAAAGAGTGAATAAATGCTGTTTAATTTAACATGAACTAAGTCTAACTTGACTCTTACCCAGATCCTTAATAGAAGGGCGCCTTGCCCATGAAACTACCCCACTGTGGACACAGTATCCTAGGATTCCTGTGTACATTCTCTTCTGCACATGCCCCCGTGGACACACACAGGAATACTTCATTCGGGCAGCATCCTCTTCAGGCACTGAAAGCCCCTACCAGTGAATTTGGTGTGTAAAAGGAGCTGGGCATTTAAAAAATTTTGATGGAACTCTTTCTAAAAGGTATTACACTCTACTGTGCCTCCTTCAGCAAAAGATACTGAACACATTTTACACGCATCTTGATGGCTTGGGGTTATCATTCTGGACCTCCATTAATGAACTGCATAGAGGTTCAGTCCTTTCAGCTTTTGAGTTTGTGGGTCTCCTCCAGCTGTGTTATACTGTCAGTTGTCACTTCTACTATCACTTGTAGTTGCCACTCACAGCTGACCTACTCCACTTTTAGTTTGTGCTTCTAATCTGCAAAGGAAGGGAAAATCAGAAATCTCTGCTTGTGAGGAATTATCTGTGGAAGAAGGATCAAGAAGACTGTGAGCAACAGTTTCAGGGACCACATGAGGGTTGCTTGCTCGGTTCCTGAGAAGTGGGGTGATATGCAGGGTGCCCCAGCTTTTCCCCACTCTGCATTCCTGGAAACCACATGCAGAGTGGATTATTGTAAGGCAGATCATAGTTTCCAGTGGAAATAGTTTTATTATTGAAAACTGAGCATCACATAAACCAGAGATGTGACCAAAAATATGTCATACATACCTAGGTTCAACACCTGTAAAATTCTATCACCACTTAAAATTTTAAGATTCTGCTTTTAGCCAGACTCTCAAGGCTGGATGCAGCCTTGGAAATTATCCATCCCAGCATCCACATTTTCCTAATGAGGAAGAAGAGGTGGCTGTGCCTGTGATCACCAAGCTAATACATGGCAAAGCCTCCATTCTAACCAGGCCTGGTGACTCCTGGTCCAGTCCTTTCTTCACCACTGACTTCCCTTATAAATGTCCTATAAAATGGGCATTACAGTACAGTGCACACCAATTTAAAAAGGGCCCCAATGTACTATTAAGTATACATGACAACACATAAAAATAGAATTCTGTTGTATCACACATTTGGCCTTTCCAAGAACTAACATGCTAGCTATAATAAGTGTTAATTAAGTCTTCACATAATGATAATTTTGCTACCTTCTAGCATGTAGAAGGGCCCTGGAGGAGGTGATTGGAGCTCCACATAGTGCTATAAAAGGTGAGTCCAAGGAGGGGGTGGATGTAGCTCAAGTGGTTGAGCACCTGCTTCCCATGTACAAAGTCCTGGTTTTGATCCCCAGTACCTCCTAAAAATAAAACAAAACAAACAACAACAACAACAACAACAAAAATGAAAAAACCAACTCTCATTGGGGATCAGATGAAGCTCAGTAGTTGAGCACCTGCTTCCCATGTACAAGGTCCTGGGTTCAATCCCCAGTACTTCCTAAAAAACAAAAACAAAACAAACAAACAAAAAACACGGTGAGTCCAAGGAAGCTAAAATTATTTAAAAATTGTTTCTAGGTTCAGTTAGTCTATCTGCTTCCCTATCATTTTGATATTGATACTACTTTGATATATTGACAGCAATAGCCAACATTTACCATGTTCTTATGAATGAGCCAGGCACAGGCCCTTTATATGGACCATTTATTTGAATCCCCATGATGATCTGTGTCACTATTGTCTCTCTTTTTCAGATGAGGAAACCCAGCTGGTAAGTGGCAGATCCAGGCCTGGACACAGAGCCTGGGCACTCAATTCAAGTGTGGGCAGCCTGGATCCAGAGCAGGGGCACTCAATGGTGCTGCCAGGCAGCTTCCTGCGGATTTCCCTATGGCTAGCTGTGGGCTCAAAAACCTCCCCGTGGACCAGGTTTTAACCGTATCCATCTTTTTCCTTCACCTGGCATGAAAGTCAGGCCAGCTGCGTTTCAGTTCTAGATGTATCACAGACAAGATAAGTCTCTGATCCTAGATAAGTCTCTCCCCCCATTCCCTGCCCTAAATCTGCAAAGTGGGAGGGGGGCAGATTCGATGGTTCCCAAGGTCCACTTTCATCCTAACACTATAATCCTCATGTCAACCGGAAGGCTTGTAGAGCGGGAGAATCTTGAATTGAGGCCTCTGGACAATATTTTCTTCATCTTCCCTTGTCCCCAGGGGAAGGGAAGTGTGGAGCTGGACAGAGAGAGTGCTAGCACCACTGAACCATCTCTGTGCACCAGCAGCAGGTGCGCTTTGCATATGTTAGTTCATCCAATTCTCCCAGCCACCCCTCCAGGAGATATTATTACCCCATTTGGCAGATGAGGGAACACATTCAGGTTAAGTCAGAGGTGAAGCCTGGAGAAGAGAGGAAGGCGCGGTCAAGTCACACATTTTTAGCTAAGGGGAGCAAGGTATGCTCAGGCTGGAAGGATTGGTTTGGGGGCTCAAGTGCATGGTTTTGAGCAAGCAGGTCAGAGCTATTTCCTTGGTCTCTCTTTCTACTACTAGTTGGAGCTCCACTTTCTGTGGGCCCTGTCTCAGGAACAGGCCAGAGAAGAGGGTAATACCCCCGAAGTGGAGATGTCAGCTAGGCACTGTCACACGAGCTGAGCTCAGGTGACTCAGAACATATATTTAGATGGTGAAAAAATTCTAATGGGTATGGATGAATTTGAATTTGGAGGTTGTAGGGGCGGTTTGGGGAAAGCTTCCTGAAAGAAGCTAATTTTCACTCGATTCTGAAGCAAGATGAGTAAATTTTCATCTTCAAAGATATTGGAATGAAAATGAATGAGGTTCTAATTCTCTTTGCTGCCTTCTCTTACAGCATTATGTGTGACCCAGATTTCACTCTCCAACAATCAAGGCTTCTGGTCTTCATGAAAGTAAAACATCCTGTGACCTCAGTGTTCACTAAAGAACGGAAGGTGGATTCCTTTAGTCAACAAGTGTTTATTGAGCATCTACTGTATGCAAACCCTGCCCTAGACACTGGTGGATGCAATGGAGAAGACAAAGCCCCTGCCCTTACAGAGCTCACCTTCTAGAGATGTGGGAAGGGAAGGCTGGGCCAGGTGGGAGGACTAGCCTGGTGAAGGCTAGGCCAGGTGGGAGGACTAGCCCAGGTAAAGACTGGGCCAAGTGGGAGGACTAGTCTAGTGAAGGCTGGGATAGAGGGAGGACTAGCCCAGGTGAAGGCTGAGAGGAGGTAACTGGGGCTCCTGCTGCCTCCAGGAGTGACAGGGCTGAAGCTTCTCCTTGCTCAGTTTCCAGCTCCCAGGTGAGGGGACCACCTCCACCTGTGAACCAAACTGCCACAGGCCTTCCCACCCCCCTACCCAGGGAGCTGGGGACAGGGAAAGAGGTAGCTTCCTTTCTAGACCCCAAGCCTTCCAGGATGACCCACCTTATTCAGCAACTGACCCATGTTCAGACTGCCCGGACAGCTGCTGTGGGGCCAGCGTCCCACTGTCAAGCCTTTTCTAGCAAGTTCCTTTGGTCAGATAATGGACTCCTCGATGGTGCCTAGCTCAGGAACCCTACAATGTCCCCTGATGAACCACTCTGCCCCCTCCCCAATCTCTAAACAGCCTGTGTTTTCTTCCTTACCACTCACCCCATGCCAGTGCCTGCCTCTTTGCCTTGGCATCTATGCTATTCCTTTATCCAGTACTTAAATACGTGTGAGTGCCTCCGTGGGCAGGGAAAAAAGAGCCTTGAATATTGATCCCATAGGGCTTACATTCTAGTTGGCTAGACAAAGAGTAAACTTGCACATGAATGAAAAAAGTGACTACGAGTTGTGTTAAGTGCTGGGAAAAGAACAGATGAGAGGCTGATAGAGAAGACAGAAGGGGATGACATTGGCCCTGGTGTCGGGGTGACCGTCAGGCTGAGGCCTGGAGAGTGAGGTCCATCCTGAGCCCATCTCAGGAGCAGGCCAAGGGGAACAGGGCTGCAAAGGCCATGAGCCTGGCATGTCCCCGAAACAGAAAGGCCAGGGTGGTGGCAGTACAGAGCGAGAGGGGCGGGGCACAAGGTGGGCCCCCTGCAGCTCTGTTCTCCTAGGACTTTCTGGGATGAGGGAAATGTTCTCTATCTGTGCTGGCTATTTAAACCATTTAAGATGAAATGAAATGAAAGATTCGGTTCCTCAGACACATGCACCCCATTTCAAGGCTCAGTGGCCACTGTACCGGACAGCACAGGACCAGGCAGATCCTTCTGGGCCTCTGCCTGGGGTTTGAATTTTACTCCAAGAATAATGAGAAATCGTTGAGAGGACGTCAACGAGGGGGTGACAAGACCCTCCCTCCCCTGGGTACCGGGTGGAAGCATGCCCTCTCAAGGTTCACGTCTACTAGGAAACTGAATGTGGCCTTGTGTGGAAACAGGGCCTTTGCACAAGTTACCAAGGTCATCCTGGGTTGGAATGGATCCTAAATCCAATATGATTGATGTCATTCTATAAGAAGGAAATCTGGACACAGAGACATAGACACACAGAGAAGAGAAAGCCATTGCATCCACCAGTGTCTGGAATGACGTGTCCACAAGCCAAGGACCCCGAGGGCTGTGGCAGCCACCAGAAGCTAGGAGACGGGCACTGGACCCATGCTCCCTCAGAGCCACCAGAAGCCAACCCCGCCGACGCTTTGGCTTTGCACTTCTGGCTTCCTGCCGCTGGTCGTTCCTGGCTGAAGAATCTCCAAACAAAAATAAATACTCCCTTCTGGGACCCTCTGTAACTGCCACCTACCTCTGTCAGTCCTTGTTACATTCTTCATCATATTCACGTTTACATGACTTTGAGCAGCCTGAGGAAAGGGACGTGTGCTATTCATTTCAGTTTCCCCACTGTCCGTATTGCTGGTACACATTTGGTGCTTGGTGATGTCTATTTTGTTGAACTGAACCCTCCCCCTCTTGCTCTGGAACCACTTCCTAGGCCTTCACCAAGCCTTGTGAGTAATTGGGGCTCAGCTAATGCCTTTTTTTTTAATTAAAGATTTTTATTTTTCCCCACTCCCTTGTTGTTTGCACTTGCTGTGTCTGCTTATCTTCCTTGTTTCTTTAGGAGGCACCAGGAACTGAACCTGGGACCTCTGTTGTGGGAGGGAGGGACCTAATCCCTTGAGCTACCTCCACTCCCTGCTTTGTTGTGTCTCTCACTATGTTTTTCCTCCCTGCGTCTCTTGTAGCATCACCTTGTTGCGTCAGCTTGCCATGCCTGCCCATCGCGTCAGCTTGATGTCTTCTTTAGGAGGCACTGGGAACTTCTGCTCCCTCCTTTGTTGTATCTCTCATTATGTTTTTTCCTTCCTGTGTCTCTTCTTGTGTTAGCTTGCTGCGCCTGCCCATTGTGTCAGCTTGCTGTCTTCTTTAGGAGGCACCGGGATCTGAACCAGCGACCTCCCATGTGGTAGGTGGGAGCCCAGTCGCCTGAGCCACATCCGCTTCCCATCAGCTTATGCCTTTCTAACAGCCAGTTTCTCACCTGAACTTTGTTCTCACCTCCTGCTGGTAGGGATACCTCAGAAACACACATGCAGCCTCCAGTGCATCCCTCTTGGCTGCCATGACAGCACAAGGAATCTGTCCTTCTTACTTCCTGGGGGGAGCTTACATCAGGGAATCAGAACTTGCCCAACCTCCTCCACCCCTGCCCTGTCCTGGTCATCGTGAAAAAGCAAACCTAGGAGACATATCTGCAAGGATTTGAATAAACAGAGCCTTGTAGATACCTAGTAGTGGTCTCTTCCGGAACCCTAGGCCTCCCTGCCTCAGGGTACCAAGGCCAGGAACTGACCACATTCCGTTCTGGCCTGCGGGTGAGACCTCATACCACCCTAGTGTCTGGCAGGTATGGAGGGTGCACAGAAGGTCTAACCAAGGACAAGAATGGGAAAAACGAAAGAGATGGGACCAGTGAGGCACTGCTCCAGCTCTCTGGAGAAGAGGGCCTGGCTGAGCATAAGGCGTGCTGAGCTAGGCCAGCTAAGGGCGAGACCAGGGTGTGCACCGAGGGCCAGAGCTGCCATTCTGGTCTCTCTGGGTGGGGCGGGTGGGGCAGCAGGCTGGGGAGGGAGGGCAGGTGATGAATAACAGCGGTGACCCAGCCCGGCTGGCCGGCTGCTGTCAGCACCAGTTCTGCACTGGGCCGGCACCTCTGCCAAACCAAATCCCAGTTCTGTCCTCCCGACGCCGGCATAACCCAGGTCCCGCCTTTCCAACCACCCTCTCCCCTTGGCCAGTGGTGCTGTTTGCAACCCCATGCTAGGACCAGGGCTCCCGGCCTGAGCCCCAGCTTTGGGATCCTGCTCAGCCCACACGTCTCTGCAGGACCAAAGGCCACTTCTGCACAGATTTCGGGCCAGCCTGGTTCAATACGAACAAAACAGGGACTTTGGAGTTGACAGTCCAAGCTTGGCCACTGCTAGCTGTGTGATGTTGGGTGAGCCACTTAGCTTCTGTGTGCCTCAGTTTCCTCATTTGCAACATTAGGTAACACCTTACAGAGTCTTTGTGGCCAATAAATGAGGTATTGCATATAAAATGTCTAGCACAGTGCTCAGTATGCTGTAGGTCCTTAACAATAAACAGAACTTTCTTCCTTCTTCCAGCAACACCTCCTAGTCTCTGATGGAACTGTCCTCTCTTCCGGGATTCTCCACTTTAGACATGTCATCCAAGGCCACATTCCCAGCATATGCCTTTCCTCCTCAATCTCAGAGCCTTCAAACGTTCCTTGCTTCCCTGCCCAGTGTGCCATACCTCCTTCCAGGATGCCCTGCCCCCCCCCACCTCCCCACCTGCCCAGCAGTTCTGTTTACCATTGTGGCTCTGTCCTTACTGCCCTTGAGAACCTCAGAGCTTCAGGGGTGGGGGGACCTCAGAGACCATCCAATCCAGGCCCTGGTTGGTCAGAAGAGGGGGCTGAGTGCAGAAAGGCGTGGGGACAGGGCCTCATGAAGGCCTGCACCCTGGGTGTCAGGATTCTGCCTCCCCACCTTGTGCGGGCACGGGTCCCTCTGATGGGTGGATGAGGGTGGGGGCTGGATGACAAGCTCGAGCTTTGAAAGGCGAGCCAAGGCCAGAGAGGGGTCCAAGAGGCAGCTCTTGGAGGAGCTGCTCCCACTGTCCTGTGCTGAGAGAATCGCTAGCATTTGGGAGGTGGGGCAGAAGCCCCGGGAAGGGAGGTGGGAGCTGCGAAGCCGGCAGAGGCTTGGGGTGTGTGCCCGAGACCTGAGCGGGCCTCTGTGCTCCCTCTTCTCCCTCTCAGTCACCTGCCCAGCCCCAACCCCAGCCCTGCACAGCCCTGATGGTAATTGGATGAGTCACCCGCCTTCGCCTGCAGACAGGGCAGCCCCACCCAGGGCAGCTGGCACCCTGGATGGTTGTTTCTGCTCTGGGCTGCTGGGCAGGCAGCCTGCCAGGCCATGTATGGGCATTGATGGGGAGCCAAGGTGCCCCAGGGCTTTGGGCCAGGCAAAGAACCTGCTGAGTGGCAGAGCCTCCTGTCTGCACTGCCTCACCACCACAGCCAGGGCCTTTTGCAGAAAACCTGGGCCAAGGTGTCTTCTTCATAGGACCACCAATTACAAGCAATGGTCTGTGCTTAGTAGGGCTCTGGGCTTCAGGATGCTCCCAAAGTGTCTAGTCTCCCATCAACTG
Source organism: Tolypeutes matacus (assembly GCA_026826555.1). Classification (NCBI taxonomy): domain Eukaryota; kingdom Metazoa; phylum Chordata; class Mammalia; order Cingulata; family Chlamyphoridae; genus Tolypeutes; species Tolypeutes matacus. The sequence continues at coordinate 43,158,809 of JAKSZT010054304.1, read as the reverse complement.
GGCCGGAGTTGGGGGCTGTGGCTCTCTGCCTGGCTGCCTCTTCACCTCTGCCTGCTCAAATCCTATCTGCCCTTCACAGCCCAGCTCAAATGCTACTACCTTTCCCAAAGCCGTATCGGATAGGCTCCCAGTTGGCAACAACATCTGCTTCTCCTGAACTCTTAAGAGTAACTTGTGCCTCTTTTAGGCCACTCAGCACATTAGGCTTTTCTCTCCTACTACACAGTAAGCTCTTTGCATCATCAGCAGGCCGGGTACAGGGCCCTAAATTTTGAAATGGCCCAATAAATGTTTATCCAGTTGATTTACATTCCATTTATGTGTTCTGTTACGACATCCCTGACCAGACACCCCTTTGGGCACCTTCTGCTCCCACCTTCCCCCACCCTCTTTCCAGCCATAGTCCAGGCCATGTCCATCATATCTTTACTTCAGACCCTGCTGGAGATGGGCCTGGGCCTGGGCCTGGTCCATTCTGACAAAATGCCCCCTGGCAATCGGTAGTTCCACGACACCTTGGCCCTCCAATCATTTGTGGTCTTAGCTCTCCACTCTCCATTGCAGCTGGCAAGGGAGCGTGGTGAAGGCGCAAGGCAGCCAGACCTGGGAGCTCCGAGAGAACCTGAGCTTCACTCCTTTTGAAAGGGTCCTCCAAATATGCTTTGCATCTCCCAGTCCTGGACTTTGATCGCCCTGCTCTGGGAGGTCTTCCTGCCCCAAGAAGACCCCGAATGTGGCCTCTAGCAGGGAGGATTCTGCACTCCCCTTCACTGGCCTGGAAGATGACCAGCCAAGCAGGACCACTGGGATTGGGTGGCCTCCCTGGTGGCCCCCAAACACCAGCTTAAATCAGGCATTCCTGATCCACTGCTCTCAACTCCAGAGCTCAGACTGGGGTGGGGAGGGGGCAGGATGACATCAGAAACAGAATTTGGAGACCTGGTAGGAACCAGGGAATATCAGAGACCACAGAAATGTGGAAGAGGTATAGTCCACAGCTCAGAGGTTTGCTCCTTCTACTGTCAAGGGAAATCACCTGAGGACTCTCCGGAGTATTGTTGCCTCTGTTTCTTTCTTTTTTTTTTTTTTTTAAAGATTTTATTTATTTATTCATTTATCCCCCCCTTGCTGCTTGTGCTCACTGGGTCAGCTAACCACGCCGTGCGGGAGGGCTTGCCTTCACCAGGAGGCCCCGGGAACCGAACCCGGGGCCTCCCATATGGTAAACGGGAGCCCTACTGATTGAGCCACAGCCGCTTCCCTGTTTCTATCTTTAATACCAGAAGCACAATGGGTCCCATCTGTCTAGCTCTTTAGAGTTTGTAAGGTGGTTTCCTGTCTTTCATCTTTTGGGATCTGCCCATCAACTCCTCGAGAGAAGTGCTGGCCTCTATTATCATGCCCTGTTGAAAGGATGAGGGTCTGAGGCTCAGGAAGGGCGCGTGACTTGCCAAGAGTCACCACTGGGGTGGCAGGGCTGAGTCTCAAAGGTACTTCTCACAACCCCAAACCAAGTGCCTTTCTACCACCCCACACCACAGACATACCTGTTTGGAGAGAGTTGCTGAAGTAAGTGCACAGTTTTCAGGGGATACTAACACCGAAACTCTCTCAGGCTCGTGGCATGAGCTGTCAGCCTGTCTCAACCCGTGGCTGGGTGGGGGTGTGAGACCCACGGCTGGACTGGGGTGGAGGTGAGGCAACACCAGAATGACACAGCCCCTCAGCCAGGGCACCGTGCAAGGACCAGCTGGCGCCCGCCCAGCACTGGGCAGCCAATCTCTCACCCCTCTGCCCCAGCCCCCTCACCATCTGACTTTCCGTTTGCTTTCACTTCATATAGAGAAAAGCATGATGCCCCAACGGCTCTGGGAAAAGTGAAGCGGCCACAGTCAACGTCACCTCTCCACCGGGAGGAATTTATGGAGCCAGCTAAGTCTCTGCCAGGAAGTCGGAGGGGCCCAGCCTGTGAGACCTGGTGGCCCATCATTTTCATACTTCCCCACTTAGGGGGATGTCTTTAGGCAGTCAAAGAAAATACAGCCACAATTAAGCACAACAGGAAAACATAGTAAGACTTGTCTTTCTATGGGGCCTTTCATTTGGAGAGCTCAGGCAGTTTGAGTTGAGGAATCTTGGTGGTCCCCCGACACTCCCTTTAAATATGGGTAAACTGAGGTGCTGTCCAGGAAGAGCCAGAACAGGGCTCTGGTCAAGTTATGGTCAGTGCTAGTGGCCAGGAACTTGGTTCTGAAGGTTCCCCTGTTGGTTGGGTCTACCAGACTTCAATAGGAAGCCTTAGTTTTTTGTTTGTTTGTTTCCCAGAAAAGTCCTCAGGAATTGCTGTATCTTCCTGGAGATGGTCAGAATGGAGCTCAGCCAGCCTCCCTAGCTTGATGGGGAGTGGAGCGTCAGGGGGAGAAGTGGTTGGAGAAGAAGCGTGAAAGGTGGGTATTGAGGTAGGAGAAGCTCTGCCTGGAGTCCTTGGAACCTCACTCTACCTGGTACAGAGCAGAGCTTGGGGCCTGGTTTGGACAAGCCATTTGCCCTTCTGGGTTTCAGTGTCCTTGCTTGTAAATGAGGGCGTTGGAGTAGATGCTCTAAGTCAGTATTTCTTGAATCTTAATGTGCATCGAATCATCTGGCAATCTAGAGAGAATATAGATTCTGACTCAGCAGGTCCGAGTTAGGGTCTTAGGATCTGCATTTCCAGCCAGCCCCCAGGTGGCGCTAGTGCCGCAGGTCCTCAGGCCACATTCCGAGTAACAAGACCCCACTTCCCTTGGGAAACTGCCATCCTGCACCACATTCCAGGTCTTTGGGGGTCTTTGGCCAGGACTGGAATACCTTTTAGTTCCTAGGTATAAAGGTTTAGATCTGTGGGGGTGTAATGTTTACATTATGTACTTAAACATGCAAAAATAAGTATGTCTATACCCAACCTTAGCTAACTCTGTTTCCCTTTCTAATCATGGTACAAGATCAATGGCAGAAAACAAACCAAACTTGCCCATTCAAGGTAGCTCAGATACTTATTTATAATGACATCTTTTGGATTAATTCAAAGTCACTTGGGTGGGAAGTCCACTCAAAGTGGAAACTCCTTATTTGGGCTGTTCCTTCCCATCTGGAGGGAGCTCCCCTCCATTTCTCCTGCCCTAAATGCACACTCATGGTACTGGTAGAATGGGAGACTGCACATTGCCCTCTGTCCTCCAGTCTCAGAGCCTTCTTCCTTGTCAAGACGAGGCGCTGAGACTGTGCCCCAGGAGCATAGCCATCTCCCTGGCTGGCCAGACCCCACCTCTATCTCAGCTCTCACAGTCCCTGAAGATACCCTGAGCCCTGGCTGTGCCAAGAACCCCAACCCAGCTGCAGACTTCTGGGTGCTTTGCTCGCCCCAGAAGTGACTCTGGCAATCTGCCCATCGGCATTTTCAGCCTCTTTTGCATCTTCCTCAGGGGCACCCAGGACTTTCTAGAAGCTCTACATCCTTTGCAAAGGCCATGGGGAGCCAGGGGGTAAGAACTTGGGCTCATCTCTCTAGACACTTCCCTTAGTCATTTGTAATCCCAAATCCCTTTTGGGATTTAGCCCCTTGGGGACCACTAGACTTTTCTCAAGGGCTTATAATTTTTAGGTCTATATCCTAAGAAGCTAGGGGCAAGACTCCTGCACGGGGATCCCACAGCAAACCTCTCTGGGTGTTCCTACCCCTGAATGACACCTCCTCCCTCCCCATCTGAACATAAGGGTGGGGAAAAGGGGAAGTATGCTCAGGACCGGCCCCTGTCTTTTCTGGCCCTTCCCAGCCTACAGAAGGGTTTTCTCTTCCTCTTCCCTTCAGGTGCAAGCTTCTCTAGATTACCTCCTCTTACATATCCTTCCCTGAGCAATAAGCCTCTGGCTTAGCCTTAATGACAGAAGAACTGCAGGGAAAGGAAGAAAAAAATTGGATAACTGGATTAAATCAGGAGAGATTTGAAAATTAGCAACCACAGAAAACTCACAGCTGCCTGGGGTGGAGGAACAAGCTGGGACTTGGAGCCAGAAGGATTCGTTTATGTCCCAACTCTGCTTCTTTCTAGCTCACTCTCAAGAGATGATGCTGGAGGTGGGTCTTGAAGGATGTGTAGGAGTGTTTTAGGTAGAAAGAGCATGTGCACAGGCAGAGATAAGGAAACAGTTTGGGGACATCTGGGGTGATAGGGTGGGCTCCCAGAGTTTGGGAACTCTCATGTGCCAAGCAAAAGAATGTATGTGCTGGGATACAGGAGCTAGGAAAGTGTCATGGGCCATGTCCCTTGTTAGAGAACTACCCCCCTTTCTCTAATTTGCAGCAGAAGCCATGTTCATCTAACGTGAACTCGGCCCCCTGGCCACTGTTGACTGGTCCAGGCTTACCTAAACTGCTCAAACACAGCACCCCTGAATAGAACTGGGACTGAGCAAGGGGAAGCCTCACTGGGTAGTGGGAGGCCCTCTGCCCCCCAATGCTGACTGGAATTCAGAGACCCCCGGTGCAGAGAGAGGAAGCAGAGACACAGCAAGGCGAGAGCAGTGATGAAGTGAGAGTCTCTGCAGACATCCAGGCCCGAGTCCAGGCCACTCCTCTGCCTTGCAGCACCCTTGTCTTTAGGTTCCATGATAACTCACTGTTTTGAGCACCACTGTTTACCAGCTGACTCCTGGCTGCCAGCCAGCATCCACCCTCTCCGGACACTTCCCATGGACATGTCCCTGTGGACAACATGCCTGTGAACAAGGAATTATCCTTGGACCCAGATACAGGGGGAGGGGTCACGGTGCAAGACTGGAAGACTGAGCTTCTCCCAGAGAGGGGAGACTGCTAAGCAAAGGGTCCAGGACCAATAGTAGAGTGAAATGGCTCCTGGGCACAGGCCCCCTGCCCTTGGGGAGAGTCTGGTCATCTCTACACACTCCTCCAACCAGTTTCTTCTCACCAAACAGGCCATTTTATCCTAGCCAATGGTCCTCAAATGAGAGAGCATAAGAAACCTCTGCCCAGCACATGTGGCTCAAGCAGGTGAGTGCCTCCTTCCCACATGGGGGGTCCTGGGTTCGGTTCCTGGTAAAGAAAAAACAAACAAACTGACAATGAGCAAAAACAACAACAACAACAACAAAAATGAGCAGGCAATGAGCAAAAACAATGAGCAAACAGACAAGGGAGCCATCTCAAGGGGGGGGAAAGAGAATTATCTAGCAGTACTTCTTTTAAAAGTTACTTTTCAGGAACCCACCCAAGTCTGGGATGAGGCCCAGGAACCTGAGTTTTTAAGCAGCACTCCAGTTTCAGCTAATTCTGAAGCAGACGGTCTGTGATCCTCCTTGAGAAACACTGCCTTTTCTTCCCTTTTCTCACTTCTAACTCCACCATTTCACCCTCCTATTCCCGTTACTTAGAATACCTTCTTGATGTCTGTCTTCCAAGTCCCACCCTGTTTCCCTTCCTCATCTCAATCCACCATATCTCCTGAAGGCCAGTGTGAGGGGGCAGTGGGACACTATGGGCAGAGCACAGGCTTCGAGGCTGCATAGGTTGGGTGTTTGTTTCTGTCCTGGAAGTTCACCACCTGTCCTTGGGCAAGTTAACTTCTCTGAAGTTCAGTTTTCCCACCTGTAAAAAGAGACTAAAACTAACCTGTAGGATAGTTTTGAGATTAGTGGGAAGATAAGTGTAAAAGTACCTGTGAAGAGTAGGTATTTAATAAATGGTGATTTTGGTTTGATTTATTCGAGAAAGTTCTTCCTGACAGGGTAGGTGTGAGGTGTGGAACTTTGCAAAGAAAACTCTGCACCCAGAGAAGATGGGATGAGTAAAACCCTGTTTCTACAAGGTAATAACTAACCCCAAGGATTCTACTTCTATAAAGTTAGTATAAGTTATTGGCAGGCACATTTTCAGCATATGGCAGGTTAGGTTTTATGAGTTACTTCAATTTTTCTTGCTGTAATTTAAACACATATTCTCTTGTTTTGTCCTCAGTAACCTCCAAGACTACTATTCAGAATCCTCTATGGTTACCAAAAAAAAAAAAAAAAAAAAAAAGTCTTTCAGGACTTGAGGACTCACTATAGCGCCAACCTCTGGTCATTCTAATCGAAATTCAAACATTCAATTCAGTGTGTCTGTGTCCAGCAATTTCCAAGGGAATGGCACCAGGGCTAGAGAAGAATGAAGCATGATCCGTGTTTCTGAGGAGGCTGCAAGCATGAAGGCAAGATTTATGCATAAGGTAATCCAAGGAAACAATACAAGACCAAGGTGATTCATCCATGCTGTATCAAAGCAAACAGAGGGTGTGGACAGAGCTGCCCATGTCAGCATAAGCAATATGAAAAAGAAAGTGCAGCAACTATGAAAACGTACCGTGGGGTAGAGGGACAGGAAGAAAGGAACACATCATGAAAAAGATGGGTGAAGAATCCAGTCTGGAAGAAAGACTAAGCTAAAAACAGAAATAGATTCCTCACTAGTGTTTCGTGTGCATTAGTGTATGTTAATACAATATGAATTCAAAGACTAAATGATAAAACTGAATGAGATGAAAAGAGATTGCAGGGTTAGCAAAATAAATTGAGAACCAAATACAATTACATATCTAATAAGTAATTTTGAAACAACATACAAGGCTGAAAATAGAATGACATAATGGACAGGCTTGAGACTGTCAATCAATGCAGAGAAAGAACAGAGCCTAGGGCAATTAGAGAGAATATGAAAGTTTTGAGGACAAAAAGGTAAGATTGTCTAATATAAGAGTAATTAATATACAGTAGATGGAAATGAAATAGAAAAGAGATTCAGAAATATAGCACAGGAAAAATTTCCCTTAATAAAGGGAGGGCTCAACACTGAGACATTCTGTTTAAGTTACTGAACTTCAAAGCATAAAGAATTTTTCAGGTGTCAAGGCAGAAAAAAACAAGTTCTTAGAAGCAGGAAAACCTGGGTTAGCCTCAGACTTCGCCACATTCAATGGCAAAGGGCAATGAAGCAAGGTCTGCCAATTACAGAGAAAGAAAGCGTGACCCACAAGCACTGTACCAAGCATGCTGTGTTCAAGTCTCAAGGCCACAGAGGCATCTTCAGATGTGATGAGCCTGCCCTGAAAATACTATCTGACAATAAAACCCACTAAAGAATTCAGGAATAGAGAACCCATGGAAGAAAGGGCTAGTGGTGAGCACTGCATCCATTTAAATATAAAGTTGTTGCAAAGCAAAATATAAACATTTTTAAAAGGCAACAAAATGAAAATGATTAAGCAACACAAATCAGGAGATGGGAGTAGGGGAGGTAGGATGAGGTATAGGATGCCATCCATCTCACCTTTCATAGTAGGGAGTAAATCATACTAAAATGAAAGCAAAATTTTTAAAAAAGACTATATCTTAGCGATTTTGAAAAATAATACATATTCTTATCCATTGAGGCATCTCATAGATACAAATGTCTCTTGTGGTTAAGAAACATCTATCCAAAGTTGAGCAATGCTTTCACTTTATTTTCCATTATCTTCCATTATATATGTTAAAATAAACTTCGTATTTTCAGTTTTTAAGAGTAGTTGGGGGAAGCAGATGTGGCTCAAGCGATTGGGCTCCCACCTACCATATGGGAGGTCCTGGGTTTGGTTCCTGGTGCCTCCTGGAGAAGATGAGCAAGACAGCGAGCTGGTGTGACTGGCAGGCGTGGCAAGCTGATGCAACAAGATGACACAACAAGGAGACACAAAGAGGAAAGACAATGAGAGACACAAAGAAGTAGGGAGCTGAGGTGGCTCATTCGACTGAGTGCCTCTCCCCTACCTGGGAGGTCCCAGGTTTGGTCCAGTGCCTCCTAGAGAGAAGATGAGTGGACACAGAGAGCACACAGCAAATGGACACAGAGAGCAAACAATGGGGGGAGGGGGGAGATAAATAAATAAAATAAATCTTTAAAAAAAAATAGTAGTTGGTAACATATGATCCCAGTTTTATAAAATTGTTTGTCTCTATCAATCATCTATCATCATCTGTATCCCATTCTACCTGTATTTATACTTAGAAATAATGGTGGGACTGATCAGCAAATATTTATGATGGTTATTTCTAGGTGGTAGGATTTGGGGGTGATTTATTGCTTTCTTCATTGCAGATTTCTGTGTGGCTTGCATTTTTATAATGAGCATGTGCCATTTTAACAATATCAGCAAAACCATTTCTTTAAAAACACTAAAGGAAAGGTTAAAGTGAGCATAGCAAAACTCAGTCCTGGAGCAGACAGGGTTGGCATGTGGACTGTCTTGTGGTGAATGTATTGGTCTTGTTCCATGAGCTCAGCTGGCCCTCTCTGACGACAGGGATGGTGGGGACACATGGGGAGGTTTCTTGGGGAAGAGGGGTTGAGCCAGATCTTGAAAAGCAGGCAGGTTTGGACAGCATCTGTTTTGCCTGGCATTGGCATGCATTATCTTAATCTTCCCAGATCCATGGTTAAGTAGTATCATCTTCAGATGAAGAAACTGAGGGTCCGAGAGATAAACTAAGGGAGGAACATGCTAGACAGAAGCACAAAGCAGAGGCACTTCTGGGTAAATTGGGAACTTACATGCAGCAGGGAAGCCAGATGGCAGTGACCAGACTTGGCTTTCCAGGGCAGGAGGAGAATGCTGAGCAGATCTCAAGGGGAATGTGTCCAGGGTGGAGTATGGAAGGTCCCATGCAGAGGCTCTGAGATAGGACATTGCAACAGCACATGTGAAAAAATAGGGAGTTCCCTCAGCTGTGACAGACAGAAGTAGCCCATAACGGCACTGAGGCTGACAAGGAAGGGCACAGTGATCGGTGCCAGGTGAGCAGAGGTAGGACCTGCCACCCTGTGCCACGAGAGACAGGGTCCTGAGCACTGGGGGACCAGCTCTCAGCAGCAGGGATCACTGCCTGGGAAGGGCTGTGGGTCCTGGGAGGATCCCCAGCTCAAGAGAGGAAGGGGCCAGGAAGCCTGAAGCTGCAGCAGCAGGCAAAGGTCACGGTGGCGACTACACTCATCCAAACCTGTGGGGCATGGATCTGAGTTCTCAAGAGGGTCATGCTCTCAGAGGTTGTAAATGAATCTGCCTGTTGCTTTTGCCTCCCAAAAGACTATTAAGTCATTAATTACACAGCAAGTTGTCATAAAATGGTCTTCCTCGTGCTCCCCAGAGCTGTGGGCCTGGGAAGCCATAACCCAAAGGCTTCGAATCCTTGTTGACACTGGTCATCTGGCTAGCAGAGCTGTACTGGCCCAGGAATCCCAGCCTCACAGCCGAGCCCCACTACCTGCTCCACCTCAGTGAAGTCATGCAGCCTTTCCCACCAGAAATGACAGGGGATGGTTCTAGAGGGACTCAGAATGTCTTCAGAGAACATTGGACTTTCCCCCATTGCCGCCTTTTTTTTCTTTTAGGAGGTACTAGGGATTGAACCCAGGACCTCGTACATGCAAAGCAGGTGCTCAACCACTGAACTACATCTGCTCTGCACTGCTTTGACTTTTGAGGCCCTTTCCTTCCCTCCCCTTTGGATGGGATTCCCACGCCCCACTCCCACCTCCAAGACCCTGAAAACTACCTCATGAGGTAAACTAGAGGCTAATAGCACAGGTTTTGAAGACCAGGACATCTTATTTGAATCATGGCTCTGCCACTTACTAGCCGTGTGACCCAGGCTGAGTTAGTCAACCTCTCAGAACCCATCTCCTCAGACGATAAAATGGAGATAACATTATCTTTCCCTATACATGTCAGAAGGACTAAATGAGGTAGTGCTGATGATGAGCCTGGCACCCGGTGCATGCCTAACAAGGCCGAGCCTCTTCCTGCCACCCCTTCCCTACCATCTGGTCCCTGATTTCTTCCCAACCCCTGGCCTCTCCTCCAGCTGGAGTCCAGCTGGTGGCCGTGGACAGTTTTCTGGGCTCACTTGTTTCACCAGCTCTGCTAGGCTCTGAATCTACTGTAAACACTTGGCCACTGACTGTCTGACCCCATGCATAGGCCTTTGGCTTTGGCCCCAAAGTTCTGGACAGTTAGGAGAGCAGGACTGGAGCTGCACACCGGACAGCACCTCAGACTCCAGAGTCGGAGGCGGGGGCCCAACAAGAGACACACCTACTCACCAAGGTCCAAAAGAATTGTGATGTGAGCCACATATGTCATTTAAAATTTTCTAACTACATTAAAAAAAAAAAAGCAAACAGGTGATATTAATTTATTTATTTTTTTTTTTTTAAGATTTTATTTATTTATTCATTTATCCCCCCCTTGCTGCTTGTGCTCACTGGGTCAGCCAACCACGCCATGCGGGCGGGCCCGCCCTCACCAGGAGGCCCCGGGAACCGAACCCAGGGCCTCCCATATGGTAAACGGGAGCCCCACTGATTGAGCCACAGCCGCTTCCCAAAGATTTTATTTATTTATTCATTTATCCCCCTTGCTGCTTGTGCTCGCTGGGTCAGCCAACCACGCCGTGCGGGCGGGCTTGCCTTCACCAGGAGGCCCCGGGAACCGAACCCGGGGCCTCCCATATGGTAAACGGGAGCCCTACTGATTGAGCCACAGCCGCTTCCCGATATTAATTTAAATAACACATTTTATTTAACCCCATACCCAAAATATTATCATTTTAACATGCAATCAATATAAAAATGATAAAGTTTACAATCTTGTTTTCATAAAATATGCTAAAAATATGTGCTCAAACATGGCTAGTGGTTACCACAATGAACAGCACACAAACCTTTAATATATAGAAACCCAGAGTATCACTGGAGACAGGGGAGGGCAAGGGAGCACAACGAAGTATTCATTCATTCATTCATTCTACACCATGAGCACCCCTCCTAATTTCCACAAGGTTCTATGCAGGAGACCCTCTTGCTGGTGTGATGCTGCCTGCCCCTCTCCTGCGCCCGAGCCCACAGCCATTCCCCCACATTCCTCCCCACTTCCAGAGGCAGCTCTATGCTAAGGGGTGCAGCATTGAGCCCCATCCTGGGTCCATTCCTGCCAACACTGCTCTCAGCAGGCCTGGGGAAGGGAAGGTGGGGGGGAGAAGAGAAAAGCCGCCTCTGGGTTTGGGGACCCCAAATTTCCACAACTTCATCCAACAAATATTTCCTGCGGCTTCGCAGCAACAGCCCCTGGGGAGGAGTGACCAGTGGGCCCCTGCCCCCACAGGGGTGAGCAATCTCTCCTGGTGCTCGGGAGGCTTCACATTAGTCTGAAAAGAGCTGGAGACCTCAGGGAGTCCTGGCGATGCCTCCTGACTTTTCTTTGCTCAATGAGCAGCTGGGCTCAGGAACCCACCCTCTGCTTTCCCCATCTCAGTCCACCGGAAGTGGAGTCTTTTGCCAGGGCCCAGGGCCCTATCACCGGCCACCGTCAGGCCCATCCCAGGGCACCTGGTCTGCCCAATCATTGGATTCCTGAAATAAGGTAGAATCCCACCTTGGGGATGGGAAAGCACAACAGTCAAGCTTCCTGGTGACAGCAGTGTCTGAGCAAGGACTACCCCCTTCCCGCTGTGACACACTCCCTACGTCATGCCTGGCATGTTTGCTGGGTGACTGTCAGGGTGAGGTAAATCTCCCAGCACGTCAGACACCAGCCAGACCCCTGGTACTCACTGCACAGGCATTCCTGGAGGGAGCGGGGGTTTCTACCACCAGCCAGGTGTACAGTCCTGGACAGGTGACTCTCCTTCCTCATCTGTAAAAGCGGGGTACAACACTTTCTTTGTGGGATGGCTGTGAGAATCAAAGAGGTTATGGGCATAAAGACTCACGGCACACAGCAAGTGTACAAGCAACAGCTGGCTCCACCCTCGCCCTTCTTTCCTGCTGGCAGCTTGCCCACAGGGGACAGCCTGCTTGCCATTGCCTCCCCCTCCCAGGAGGGGGCTCTCTCTGAAGCAGGGTCCCATCATCCAGAGACTTCAAAGTGTGTTATGACACCCAAGGAACTCGCTGGGGCCACCTGCGGCTAGCGGGGGTGGGGTTCCGGGCCCCGCACGCCCAATTCTATCTAAATGGCTCCCCTTTTACCTATTTTATGTATTAGCATTCCAAATATCAAATTTTGTTTGAAATAAAATTTTTGATGCCCCCAAAGTTTGAAAAGTCACAACTTTAACTTCCTCATTTTATAGATTGGAGAAATGGTGGCCCAAGATTACAGAGCAAATGAGGTACAGAACCTAGAACTGGATCCAAAGCAGTTAGCCGTACAACTGTGCTAACTGCAGCCCTGCAGCAGAGGCTGCTAATACGAGGGTCAGAGCCCCCCAGCCCCTCCCAGGGCCAGGGCGGACCAGCCGCACGGGACAGTTTAGACTGAAGCCTCAGCTGTCAACACCCCAGGCCTGGGGCTCCCCACTTCCCAGATGCAGTGAGCCCAGGGAGGCACCCATGGTGAGCTCAGAGGTGGGGGTGCGCAGAGACCATGCGAGTGGACTCAGCCTGGACCCTATGACTGCAGTGGGGCTGCCCCAAACCCATGAAAGTCTCTGTACACAAACCTAGGCACCCAGACACCCACTCCACCAGGGAGAGTGTGAGGGGTCCCTGTGTAGAGGAAAGGCGATTGCATCAGGAAAAGCAGGAGGACATTCCATGCACTAACTGTCACTGTGCCAGGTGCTGGAGGGCCGTGAAGGGGACCACCACCCAGGCCTGCCCACAGGTGCTGGGAATGTGCTGGATCTTGATTTGCACACATTTATCAAAACTCATCACAAGTCTGTGCCTTTAGATCAAGGCCACAGCGAGATACCACTTCACACTCACTAGAATGGTTAATATTTTTAAATATGGAAAATAAGTGCTGGCAAGGATGCAGAGAAATAGGATACTCTGTACATTGTTGGTGGGAATGTAAAATGGTGCAGCTACTGTGGAAAACAGTTTGGTAATTTCCTTAAAAAGTTAAACTTATGGGAGCGGATGTAGCTCAGTGGCTGAATGCCTGCTTCCCATGGACGAGGTCCTGAGTTTAATACCCGGTGCCTCCTTTAATAAAAAAAGGTAAACTTAGAATTACCACATGACCTGGCACTTCCATTTTTTTTTTGAGGTACTGGGGATTGAACCTGGGACCTCGTACGTGGGAAGCCGATGCTTAACCACTGAGCCACATCGGAGTCCTTGGCTCCCACCACTTCTAGGTATACACCCAAAAGAACTGAAAGTAGGGACTCAGGCACATATTTACACACCAATGTTCACAATAGCATTACTCAAAATGGGACAAAAAGATGGAAGCAACCCAAGTTGGATGAATGGATAAACTAAATGTGCTCTATGCATACAATGCAATATTGTCTGGCAGGAAACAGGAATGAAGCTCTGATACGTGCTACTACAGGGATAAGCCTTGGAGACATCACGTGGAGTGAAATAAGCCAGACACAAAAGGACAGATATTGTATGATCTCACTTACATGAAATAACCAGCATATGTAAATTCACACAGACAGTAGATTGCAGAGTACCAGGGGTGGGGTGAAGGGTAGGGAGAGGGAATGGGGAGCCAGTATTTAATGGGTTCAGTTTCTGCTTGGGGTGATGAAGTTTTTGTAATGAGCGGTGGTGAAGGGTAGCCCAATGTGGTGAATATAATTAGTGCCATTGAATTGCGAGCTTGAAGGTTAAAATAAGGAATGTTATGTTGTATATATCTTACAACAATTAAAAAAAAAAAAGGCTGCTCATTTTGCTGTGTGTAAAATATACCTCAATGACTAAAAATCCAGCAGGAAAGAGATTGAAAGGGAGGGAAACTAAACTGGGACGATGGATAGAGTCCCGTTTACAAAGGCAGCCGGAAAGGACAGCATGGAGACAGGCGTGGCCGCTTGTCTGAGGAGCCCTGGGAGCGAGGAGATGCATTCTCTGCCCAGAAGCTGCATACACCCATCTGTGTGCAGACATTTCTACCAGAACCCGGTCTCTGCACAGGCTTCACTCCAGTCCAAGGCCACCCTAGACCTGCACCTCACCATGAGCTGGCTCTTAGGTCCCTTCCTAGGTCCTCAGCCCCGCCTTTGGTGTTTGGTGTGAGGGGAGGAGAATTGCCCCCAAGTTACAGGACAAGGGGTGTGTCTGCCCGTGGCTTCACGTTCCTACAGTCCACTGACTGGCCTCCCTTCTCCAGGGGGCCACTGTCAGCTGGGGCAGTGAGGCACAGGCTCAGGGCCAAGTGGAGAGGGGCTCAGGGAAGCACTCCCCGGGAGCTGCGGCCGCTTCAGAGTCAGGGTGTGAGCCACCAGCCGGCAGGCGGGGAGCCGTGGCTCATCGCTTGGGAAGCTGGGTGCAAGCACCGACAGCTCCCCTGCGCAGGTGGAGGGCAGGCAGGCGCTGCTGTCAGGGCACCAGCAGGCTCTCACGGGGCTCCACACCAGTGCCCACCCGTGGGCTGCCACGGGGCATTGGAGTGAGGGAAGCCCCCCAACGAGCCTTACATGTACCAGGGGCTCTTTTCCCTGGGGTCCAGAACCTGGGCCTGGCCTCCTGGTAGGGAGAAGGGCCTTTCCTGGCTCCAGAGTAGGAGGGCCCCTGGGTGACAGCCCCAGGGAGAGGAGAGGATCTACTAGCAGGAGCCCCAGGAAACAACAAAACCACCCCTTCTCTTACCTGTGACAGGTGAGAGCCCCCCCACCCCTGCCCCACCCTAAACTCTCATAGCTGCCATGATATGCCAAGACAGGCCCCTGCCCTCTGCTTAGCTGTCCTGTAACACAAGCAAGGCCAGCCTCCTCCGGCTTCAGGAGAGAGGTGAGCGTTATCAACCTCCATGGTAAAGCCCACCAGACCAGAGAAGGAAGAGTGGCCCAAGGCAGCTCAGCCGGCTGAGTTGGTGCCAGCCCCAGCTCAAGGTGCTGCTTGGGGAATTTTGGCAGTGCCTGTGATCCTGTCAGGAATAGCCCAAGATGGACCAATTTCCTTTTTTTTTTTTTTAAAAAGATTTTATTTATTTATTCATTTATCCCCCCCTTGCTGCTTGTGTTCGCTGGGTCAGCTAACCACGCCGCGTGGGCGGGCTTGCCTTCACCAGGAGGCCCCGGGAACCGAACCCGGGGCCTCCCATATGGTAAACGGGAGCCCTACTGATTGAGCCACAGCCGCTTCCCCCAATTTCCTGATGGTTTTTTTTTTTTAATTGCTCTCAAGGAGTTTGAAAACAGTGAGCTCTGCAAATCTTGAGCCTTCTCTCTCCCCCGGTGACAGAGCAGCAAGCCAGGAAGCAGGGGCCATCTCAGTCCTGTCTAGAGCTGAACGACCACCCACTCGCTGCATCCCCACCTCTGTCCAGGTCAGATGCCTCCCCCCATACACTCCTCACCCAAAGAACCAAGGCCACCCTGTTCCAAGGTCATGAACACACATTTATTTATTCCAGCTTTTGGACCAAGAATGAGGTTGACATCAGGGATGGGATAGGATGGCTAAGTGGTGGGCGCTCAAACCAGCAGGAGGCTCCTGACATCTGCTGCCCTGTGATGTGAGAACTGCCCCTTGGCCAGGAGCCAAAGCTGGCCTTGTGTACAGGCACACAGCCCGAGGTTGAGTGGGTCAGGGGATGGGGTGGGGGCTGGGTCTCCCCCACAGCTCAGCCCCGAGAAGGGAGGACCCCAATGCTGGAGAACAGACCCCTGGTTGTGTGAATGGTTTGGGGGGCTTAGGGGAGGGTGTGAAGGGGACGTAGGGGCAAGACTGGTTTCCTGGGTTGGAGGGAGATGTCCACCCTGGCTGGAGGGTGCACAGAATTGTCAGGGGGGTCGGCTGCAGGCTGGCAGAGTTCACCCAGGCTCTAGGGATCTGGGGGCTTTTCTGGATAGGGACAGGCTATTTCTTCCAGGAGAGGCTGCAGACAGCAGGCCTATAGGCCAGGGCGGCTGGGAAGAGCACTCTGAGCTGGGCGGAGCCCTCTCCAAGGACTGTGTGCAGGGAGCTGGCTCCATCAGCTGCAGGAAACTGCTGAGAAGAGGATCCTTCCCTTTGGGGCACCCCTTCCCTTGGGGGCCCCTCCCTGAGCCCGTGTCCCACATCGCAGGCACCTCACCCAGGACACCATGTCCTAGGGAGTGGGACAGAGCTGTCAGCAGCTGAGGTGGTGCCCCTGAGTTATGTCTCCTCCCTCTGGCCAGCTGAAGTGGGCAAGGATGGAGGGAAAGGGCTCCTGCTTGGTCTTTCAGGGAGGAAATGCCCAATGCCAGCTCCAGAACTGAGTCCCTGGTTAGGCCTGGCCTAGGTTCTCTCTGCCTCCAACCCTGTCCACTGTTCCTTGGCCACAGCCACCTCTATCCCTTGATGGGACACTCTGCAGTCCAGTCCAGGCCCTAAGGGAGCTCCATGCACTGTCATGCCCCCCGCCCCCCTCCTCGACCCTCAGGAGGATGCCTGCTTTGGGCCCAGGGAAGAAGAGGGGAGGGTCTGATATGAGGACCTGGCAGGGCTCAGGGCAAGTTAGGGGCCTGGCCTCGGCGCCACCCTCTTCCTAGGAGGAGGAGGTCTGAAATCCCACCCAGGATTCAGGAGGGAAGGGGCTGGAGAGAGGTGCTGCTACGAAGGGGTAAGGAGGCCAGGTCCGACTGGTTCTGTTCTCCTGCCACCCAGGGCCCGCCCAGCTCTGCCCTCACATACATGCCATCCAGGACACCCAGACCTTGATGGCCCTGCTCAGTTACCCATCCCCCACACCCCGGTCTCCACTCTGAAGTCCCTCTCAGGGACACCTAGGTCCCAGGCCTCCAAAAGACCCCAGGCTTAGAGACTGGCCAGCTTGAGGACCCCAGAAGGCAGTGTGGGCAGGAGCTGTGGACCCAAGGCTCTCCCCAGAGGGAGCCGGGAGAGGGGCAGAGGGGAAGGGAGAAACTGCTGGTGCGCGCAGCCTGCCTCCAGGACCACCTCGCCTCCCAACACCCTCACTTGCTCCCCACTCCCAGGCTGTCCTCAGGTCTCACAAGCAGCTCCCTCTACATTCCCCACCTGCCATCTCTGGCACCCTGGGTGTCTCCAGCCCCGCTGCAAAGCCTCTGGTGCTACCTGGTGGTCACATCTGGGATAGCAGGCAGGATGGAAGCAAGGACTTGGGAGAGGGGGCTGCACCCTCTCCTGCCCACGCCCTCCACCCCATTGTGCTCTGCTCAGGGGCTTCTGGACGCCACTGCTCCTGCTGCCTCCCACCTGCTCCAGCTGCAGCCCCAGCGCCCGCAGCCGGTCCTCAGTGGTGTTTGAGAGCTGGGCCATACTGGCCTCCACCTGCAGCACGAGAGATTTAGAAATAACAGCAGCGCCTGATACAGAAGTAACATTTAATCCTCAACAACGCTGAGGGGAAGGTTCTATTATCATCTCCATTTTGCAGATGAGGACCTGGGCTCAGGGATCTTAAATAACTTGCCCAAGGCCACATGACTGTTAAGTGATGGCAGGGGATTGAACCACACCTTCCAGAAAGCCCTGAGCTTCCCGCTGGGCAGAGAGCCTGAGGGGGCGCTCATGGAGCCCAGAAACCCCATCTCAGGATAAATGCAACCCCTGGAGACTGGGAGTTTGGTTTTAAGCCCAGCTCTGCTACCAGCGTGCTGTGGGGGCTTTGGGAAAGGCCCTTTCCCTGTCTGGGCCTTCACTGCCTCTGGGGGTGTCACACCAGACAACCTTCACCAGTGCTGAGCTCAACCCTGGCTGGGGGCCAGGCTGCTCCCCCGGGGCTGGGCTGGCCTAGCTGCAGCACACCTCCTCCTCCTCCTCTGGGGTGGGGGTGGGGGGGATCCAGAGAAAGGCATTAATCAGTCCCTGGGCTTTGGACAGGTGCTTGAAAAGGATGCTCAGACTGGAGGTCTCTTCTTTGCCTAAACTTGCCCCCTGCCAGGAAGCACTTCTAGCAATTTCCTGAAAACCGCTGGCTTCCCCTCCTAGGGTGACCTCCAAGGCCCTTCTCTCACTTCCCTGAAGCTCAGGCTCCTGCCACCCTGGGCTTGCTGAGGATTAGGAGGTGCTTTCCTCGGTCGTCAAGTCTTTGCACAGGCCGTCCCTTCCCTGGGAATGTCGTCCCCTCGCCTTTGCCTGGAAAACTCCCTACCCTTCGGTTCTCAGCCCAGACCAGCTAGGGACCCCATGCTATACACCCTCACAGCACCCAACACCTCACGGATGGGATTGCTCGACAGGTATAGCTGGTCTTCTAGAAGCCTCACAGAGGCAGAGGCTAGCTGTCTCTGCTGCAGCCCAGTGCCTGGTCCTGCACGGGACACATGGTAGATGGTCTTACAACTTAAGAACTTCTGTCCATGGGCTGACATGATCATCACCACCTACTGATATTTACTCAGTAGCAAAGCACTTGGCCTCATGTTTGCTTTTATCCATTTTCCTGTCTCCTGTACTTCCCATCCACCTAAGGACAAGGATTAAGCATCCCCACAACATAGAGGGTGGGGGGTGGGGGGGTTGCTGCTGGGGTGGAAGGTTCTCAAATCCTGGCTCCAGCCTCACCTGTTGGCTACCAGGAGTCCCTGTCACGGCTATCCTGGGGCAGATGCTCGTACTCCCTCCCCTGGCAGGAGAGCACAAGCCTGGGGAGACCTATGCATATAAAGGTGGGAGGCAGGGAAGCCCAGCCTACCATGGCCAGAGAACAGCAGACCAAGGAGGGAACCCTAGGGGTCTTCTAATCCAACCTATTCACGTAAGGAGAAGTAAACTGAGGCTCAGAGAGGGGAGGGGACTTGCCCAAGGTCTCTCAGAGCTGCGATCAGAGGCCAGGTCTCCTGACTCAGGGATCTTGCAATGTCTGCGGTCCTGGGCGCTGCAGAATGAGTCTCCTTAGAGACGAGAGTACCTAATCTAGGGACTCCCAGCATAGTCAGGACGTCTGAGACCCAGGCCTGTGGGCTGGGAGACGGGGGTGGTGGTGGTGGTGCTCTCAAAGGACTAACTAGGGGGACTCCCTGACACAGGAGCAGAGTCCCCTGTGGGCTCTGTTCTCCCAGGCCAACTAACTGCACCATGGGGGATTTAGACCCCAAGCAACCTGGCAGCAGAGCCTTTTATTATTATCGCTATTAATAGTCTTAGTATACTAATATCAGTTGAGTACGCGCTATGTGCTAAGCACTTCCACACACATTTCCTCAATTAATCCTGACAGCCCTAAAACATAGGCTTTATTACCCTCACTTGATAGAAGAGGAAAATGAGGTTTGGCGAGGTGATGAGTGGTGAGTGATGGGTGCCTGCCCCTGGTACTCCTCCCTGCAGCCCCTTAAGAACTCTCTCTCTGCCTGGCATCAGTACCCTCCCAGCCCTGTCTCCACATTGGAGCCACACTCCCTACCCGGGTCAGGAGGTCGCAGACGGCGGTCAGAGAGGTCTCCAGGTTGGTGGCCCGGCTGCCCAGGTCTGCGCTCTGCTCCTGGAGGCTCTGCAGGGCGTGCCACGTCTGCTGCTCCTGGGCCAGCTTCTCGGCCTGCAGCTTCCTCAGCAAGGGCCTGGGAGCCGGAGGGGCAGGCAGCAGGGGGCTCTGTGAGCTGGGCTCTCCCTCGTGGGCTGGATGGCAGTACAAGAAGTGGGGCCCTGGGTTGGGAGTCTGGGCCTCACTCTGCTTTTCTGGAACTACTTTTTTCCCCATTCTGGCAGAGGCTACCATACTCACCTCCAAAGGGTACCAAACTGCCCATGTGGAGGTGAGGTCTACCAGATGTGATCTGAGGCTGGAAAGGGCTTCTCTCTGATCTCCCAATAGTACCTCTTAAAGGGGCCTGAAATTCACCGTTATGGTGGGGCAGGTCATCCTAAGGCCCTCTTGGCATGGTTTGAGGCTCCCGGCTCTTGTGCTTACGTTCAGTCCTCCCAAGGGTCCAGTAGGTTGGGGTTCCCTGAGCTCGTCTGACTGATTTGGACCTGGTATGAAGAGGGCGACAAGTTACCCAGGGCCACACAGTGAGCGGCCAAGCTGGAACAGGAACCAGGTCACTTCCTGATAAAAAAACCTTGAGATGGCTGTACAGTGACCAAAAGACAAATGCCCACTCCTTAGGGTGAGTTCAAAGTCTCCCTGCTGCCACCGTGCCCCGTTAGCCCTGTGCTGCAGCAATCCCAGACTCATCTCTAGGGCTCCAAGGATGCTACACAACCCCCTCCATGCCTTCTCTGCCCACAAACATCCCACTCATCCTAGCTCCAGCTGAAATGCTACCTCCTCCCTGAAGCTATCCCAGCTTCTCCCAACAGCATTGGCCACACTCTCACTCACACCCCCACCACAGCGGCCCACATGTTTCCAGCATCCTCAGTGGGTGACTCCTATGCTCTTCACTCAGACTCTCCCAGCCAAACCCTACTCTCCATCCTCCATGCCTACCTCTGCAGAGAGCCCTAACCTAACCCCACTGGGATCCTCTGGGGTCCCTGGTCTGCTCCTTCCCCTGCCCCCTTTGTTCCTCCTGCTATCCAGGCCACATGGAGAGATGCCCTCAGAGACGCCAGCCTGCCCAGCCCCTTCCCACGTATGACCTCACTTGACCTTTCAGAGTGGACCTTCCCTCCTCCTTGCACTCTACTGGTTTCCCTCCAACCTCTCTGGCCACTCTTTTTTAACTAAAGGGATGGTGATGCCTCCCAAACAGGCACCTCCAGCCCTGATTTCCCCACTCAAGTCCCTACCAGGTCACCTGGATGCTCCAGACATCCCAACATAGTGGGTCTAAGATGAACCCCCCCTCCCCAGAGAGTGGCACCCCTACTTGTCCAGGTGCCAGAGGTTTAGGTGTCAGCCTTAACTTCTCCCAGCCCATTCTCAGCTAATATCCAATCATGAAGACCCATCAACTCTACCTCTCAAGTATGTTCACTTCTCACTAGCTCCTCTCTATCTGGAACTTCACCTTTATGATTTGCTAATTGCTAATTTGTCCTCTGGGATTCTGCTCAGGTGTCCTCCTTCATTCCTTGTTTCCCCTAAACTGGGATAGGTGCTCACCTATGCAATCCCATGGCACTACATATTTATCCCTAAGCTAACATTGACCAACTGCAACTGCCTGGCCCACTGTCAATGCCCCTGAAGGACAGGAGCTACTTTAGGGCATGGACCATATCTTGTTCCCTTAGCACCCGGGTAGTGCCTGGCATGCTATAAGCACTGGGTAACTATTGGGTAAGAGAATCCAGGAATGAATGAGGAAAATACTTGGGAAACCCTGAGGCTTTAGGGCTAGGAAAACATCCACAAGGCAAGAGGTGAGCCAGACCATGAGGTCTCCTCTGCCCCATTAGGACCCCCTCCCTGGGGCCAGTTGCCATAAGCTGGTATCAGCAGGGCAAGAGAGCCCAGAGGGAAGCCAGTTAGACCATCACCAGGTTTGAGGACTGCTCAGAAGTGTGCTCATGCTCCTAACAGTGTGAAGCAGCCAGAAGGGAATATCCCATGCGAGGAAAGCCCAAGACCCAGGGTGGTCAGGCAGTAGAGGTGTGGCAGTCTCCTGACCCTCATGCAGCCTCACCAGATGTCCTCCAGCTGCTGCATCGTGAAGCCACCACTGGTCAGCTCCGCCACACTCTCCTTCACCTCCCCCAGCTCCTGCTGGCTCCTGTCCAGCTGCAGCTGTAGAGCCTGGGAGAGCTGGCCCAGCCGGTCCAGGGTCTTCTCCACCTCCAAGGTGCGCTGGATTACAACCCCCAGCCTCTGCTCCAGCCTCCGGCTAGCCTTCTGGGCCTCTTGCACACCTCTCCCCAGGGGTGGGAGCGACCCCACGGTCTTTTGGAGGCTGGTAGCCAGGGACTCAACGAAGCGCTCCAGACGGGAGCCTGATGCCTGAGCCCAGGCCAGCCCCCGGCTGAGCAGCCTCAGGGGCCCCTCCTCCAAGCAGGCCAGCCGAGCCTGCAGTACCGCCAGCTGGCCTGGAAGCTCCGCCCCAGCCCAGAGCACCTGGGCCAGTCTCTCCGGGGGCACTTTGGCCAGCATCTGCTCGGCCACCCCTGTGGCTTCTCGTACCTTCAGCCCCAGCTGGGCCTGTGCTATCCGAAGCTCGGCCAGCTCTTGCTCCAGGGCTCCCAGGCCGAAGCTCTGCAACATAACAGAGCAGGGGTTACTTTACTGTTTGAGGAACGACCTGCACCAATGCTGCCTCTAACTGTTTACAGTTACAACAGCCACGCAGAGCACCTTTTCTGCCCCAGCCCCTATGGGAGGCATTTTATGCACTTTAATTCTAACAACTCTTTGGAAAGGGAGGTTATGGCTTTGTGCCCATTTTACTGATAAAGAAGCCAAGGTTTAGAGAGGTCAGGCAACTTTCCCAACATCACATAGCTGCTGAGTTTGACTTACCACCCCATTCATTATTTATCAAATATTTGAGGGTCTGTTGTATATGAGGTACCATTTTAGGGGATACAGCAATGAACAAAAAAGACAAAACAACAACAACAAAAAACAAATATAAGGCAAGCCAGTAAAATAAATGGCAGATAGTGATAAGTGCCTCGGAGAAAGATAAAGCAAGGGAAATGGACAGATTGCTAGGGGTGGGGAAGTTGTCATTTTAAGTGCAGTGGCCAGGAAAGGTCTCACCGAGTAAGTAGTGTTTGAGCACCAACCTGAAGGAGGTGCAGGAGTGAGCCATGCAGGTATCTGGAGGAAGAGTGTTACGAGTTTTGGGTTGGGGGGGGGATGGGGAGAGAACAGCAAGGAGTCCAGTGTGTCTGCAGGACCAGTAGGTGAGTTCCAGGAGGTAACAGAGGGCCCAAAACAGCCTCCCTAAGATAATGCTGCTGGTGGAGTAACAGAACATAAGGAAAGGATGTCAGTGCTCTGAAATCCTCAGAAGAGATTTAACCAAGTGTGTGATGGAACCAGGTTCCTCATTCATTCCACATTCACTGAATCACTTCATGTGTCCAGAAATGCTGAGCAGCAGGTAAGGGAAGCATTGCCCAATTTTGCAGGAGGAGGAAATAGAGTTGAAACAATTTGTTCACAACCATTCAGCAAGTCAGTGGTAGGACAAGGGCAAAAACTCAGAACCTTTTTCTCTGAGGACTGGGTGCCCTTCTATTTCTGGATCCCTCTGTCCATCTCCAACCCTAGAAGTCTCCTGCCTCCAGGAAGCAACTTGACCACAGCAGGCAGTGAGTTCCCCTATGATCCTTTCCTTTGTCTCCTTAGGGTCTTTTTTTTTGGGGGGGGGGGGGAGGGCAGAGACAGAGATAGGGCCTGATCACATCTTGTTTGTAGTTGGGCAGGGGTATAAGCTAGTCTGTACCCAGAAACTGTCCTCACCTCACTCATCAGTGCTCCTTGGGCAAAAACCCAACAGACCAATGGACCTCAGGAAACGGTGCCACAGCCAAATGCCAGGACAGCAAGCAGGGAAGCTGTGTGGGGGATCAGGTGGGGGTGGGAAGCCCCTCTACTAGGCACAGGGGAAGCTCAGGACCTAAAGGAGAGGGCTCGGCCCATGGAGGACATTCATGACCAGTCAGAGCCCACCTGACTTTCATGGGGGCTGCAGGGTCTCCAAGCCAGGATGTCAGGGCAGAGTGTGGACCCAGGAAAGGAAAGTTATCAGTGGGGCCCCGGTTGTCCTTCCTCCTGGCATCCAGAGGGGTTTTGCCAGAACCCTGGGAGAGGTCCAAGGCCCAGGTTCTAGGCACAGCTCTGCCATTAAGTCATCTGTGTGACTTGGGCTGGGCCCGTCCCCTCTCTGGGGGTCATTTCCTACCCTGTAAGATCAGACTGATGGACCACTTAAAGAGGTGGGTCCTAAATGATGGTTCTGGTTCTTTCAGAATCAGCCAGGGGGAATGAGGGGAGGGTGTCCCCTGTAAAATTTAGACTCCCAGGCCTCACCTCAAGATTAATAACTTGCCAGAGGTAATTATAATTATTGGTGGTAATGTCATTGTTAAACACCCAGAGTAATCACAGCGTGCACTGAAATTTGGGAACTACTGCTCCATGGAGTTCCCACCTCCACTCAGGACCTGCTACATAATTTGCAGGGCCCAGTGCAGGGGGTGGGGGTGTCTGTGCAGCTGCAGAGGTTGCAGGCCCACGGAGCCAGCCCTGCCTCCACCCATTCGAAGACTCCACTGGCTCTGGAGCCCCAACACAGCCGCGCCCCCCATGCGTACCTCCATTCAAGGACCTGCTGAAAGCATGGGCATCCCAACTCACACAGTAACACCCTGCCTACACAGGCTCTGCCTCAGCCCAGGTGCCAGGAGCACACACAGCAGGGGACTGAGCAAAGCGGCAGCTGGGAGTGAAGGGGACAGAGAGCACACACTGCCCTCACAATCGGAATCCAGGGTGTTCTAAGATACATAAAAGGATAGCGGGATTGAGAGATGACTGCTAAGGGCTGTGGAGTTTTTATTTTTGGAGTAATGAAATTGTTCTAAATTGTTTTGTGGTGATGAATGCACAACACTGTGATTATACTAAAAGTCATTAATTTTAGACTTTGGATGGAATGTGTGGCATGTGAATATATAGCTCAATAAAACTGCTTTAAAAATACATAAATACTGGGAAGCGGCTGTGGCTCAATCAGTAGGGCTCCCGTTTACCATATGGGAGGCCCCAGGTTCAGTTCCCAGGGCCTCCTGGTGAGGGCAGGCCCGCCCGCACGGCGTGGTTGGCTGACCCAGCGAGCACGACAGCAAGGGGGGGATAAATGAATTAAAAAAAAAAAAAAAAAAAATCTTAAAAAAAAAATACATAAATACAAATAAAATAGAGAAACAAAATAGCAGCTATGTATGGCAGGGGAAGCATAGAAGGTTGAGAGGTGGGGAGTTTGTTTTTTGTTTAATATTTCTACTGGAATAATGAAAATGCTCTAATATGATTGAAGTGATGAATGCACAACTATGTAACTATACCAAATACCATTGAGTGTAAACTTTGAATGGTATGCTTCAACATGTATCAATAAAATTGATTTGTTTGAAAGAAAGAGAGAAAGAAGGAAAGAGAAAGAAAAAAGACAGCCTACTCAATGGGAGAAAATATTTGGAAACCGCATATCCAATAAGAGTTTGATATCCATGTTATATAAAGAGATCATACAACTCAACAATAAAAAAGACAAGCAACACAATTAAAAAATGGGCTAAAGATTTGAACAGACAGTTGTCCAAAGAGAAAATACAAATGCCCAAAGCACATGAAAAAATCCTCAACATCACTAGCTATTAGGGAAATGCAAATTAGAACTACATTGAAAGGAGCAGCTGTAGCTCAAGTGTTTAAGCACCTGCTTCCCATGAACGAGGTCCCAGGTTTGATCCCCAGTATTTCCTAGAAAACAAAAACAAAAACAAAAACCAACTCTCATTGGGGAGCAGATGTAGCTCAGTGGTTGAGCACCTGCTTCCCATGTACAAGGTCCTGGGTGCAACTCCCAGTATCTCCTAAAAAATAACAAAAACAAAAAACACACACCACAGTGAAATACCATTCCATACCTTATAGAATGGCCATTATTAAAAACAACAGCAACAAACAAACAAACAAAAAACCCCAGAATACTTGTAAGTGCTGGAAAGGAGAAACAGGAGCACTCCTTCACTGGTAGTGGGAATGTAGAATGGTGCAGCCTCTGTGGAAGTCAGTTTGGCAGAATCTCAAGAAGCTGAATACAGAATTGCTGTATGATCCAGCAATCCCATTACTAGGAATATATTCAGAAGAACTGAAAGCAAGGATGCGAATTGACATTTGCACACAGACATTCATAGCAGCATTATTCACAATTGCTTAAATGTGGAACCAGCCCAAGTGTACATGAACCAATGAAGGGATAAACAAAATGTGGTATTACATACAATAGAACACTATTCGGCTGTAAGAAGAAATGATGTCAGGATGCATATGAAACATGGATGAACCTAGAGGATATTATGTTGAATGAAATAAGCGAGACACAAAAGGACAAATATTGTATGGGCTCACTAATATGAAGTAGATACGATGAGTAAACTCTAGAGTATAGGTTGCTAGGAAATAGAATGTGGGTTGAAAATGGGAGCTGAAGTTTAATATAGGTAGCATTATTAATAAGGCTAAATGTGAAAGTGTGGAAATGAATAGAGTTGAGAGTTAACACATTATAGTGAGTATAAGTAATACTGCTGATTCATAAATCTGGTTGTGGCTGAAAGGGTAGTCTGTGGATGTAAATGTCAATTGAAAGGAAACTAGAAAATACTCTAGGGAATGATTTCGGTGGTGGATGAAGATTGTGGTTAATAGTATAAATATAAGAATGCTCTTCTACTATAAACTGCTAAAAATATGGTGATAAACGGGAAAATTACAACTAAAGTAACTTATGGACAATTGCTAACAGTAATACTGCAATATTGTACAGCAATGGCAAGAAGATATTATTTCAATCTTGAGAGACAACAAAAAGGAAAAATAAGATTTTTCCTTTTGGAGTAATGAAAACATTCTAAAATTAACTTAGGCGATGACAGCACAAATCTGATGAAAATGAGAGCCACTGTGTTTACACTTTGAATGGATTGTACAAAGTATGGGACTGTATATCCCAGGGAATCCAGTGCTGGATGATGGATTGTGGTTAACAGGACAAACATGAGAACATTCTCTCATGAACAATAACAAACATATAACATTAATAACGGGTGTTAATAATTGGGTGGGCTGGTGCCCCGCCTCCCGCCCGGGGCCCCTAAGTGACACTGCACATTAACTACTGACTGGACAGGAGGGACGCTGGGAAATGTAAACCCCGAAGAAATCACTGACTGACTAGGAGAAAAAACTAAACACCTTTGTAAGAGCAAAGAAAAAAAAAAGGGGAGGGGGGTGGGTTGAGGAAAAATACTCCAAATGTAAGATATATGGGCTACAGTTAGTAGTAATATTTTGATGACGCTCTTTCATAGTTTGTAACATGTTTCACAACAATGCAAGGCTGGTGGTGGGGAGATGTATGGGAGCCTTGTATGATGATATGCATGTTTGTTTTGTAAATTCACATCTTTTACTATACACTTACTGTTTATGTATGTTCATGTATGAATGATAAAGGTTTTTTTTGTTTGTTTGTTTTTTAAATGCCACAGAACCTGGTATGCTTTTAGGACACTACCTGCCAGCCTGTCGCCGCCGCCACACCCTCTCCCTCCCTCCAGTTTTTGGAATAAGAAACCAGCGTTAATACCTTCCCCACACTCAGCTGTTTTAATTCTAAGAGCCAGCATTTCTCTCCCTGAGTAACCCCATTACCAAACCCTCCCAGGAGCTGTCGAGGTGGTGGCCCAGCCTGACATCCCCTCTCAAGGATGGTGATGGAGAAGAGAAAGGAGGGGAGGGTCTGGGAGAGAGGCAAATTGGGGTGGGGGAGAAGCAGGCCCCGGGCTGGGGTCTCCGCCTCCCGCTCGCCCACACTCCCTTGTTGGCGGCTGCGCACCCCCGCCTACCTGCTCGCCGAGCTCGGCCAGGCCGTCCTGAAGCCCCCGCACCGTGGCCCCCAGCGTCCGCAGCCACTCCAGCTGGACGGCGAGCAGCCAGCCCTGCAGCGCCACGCCGCCCGCAGCCAGCAGCAACAGCAGCGCGCCCAGGAGCAGCCGGCCCCAGCGGCCGCCACCCCAAGCTCCGGCGCCCGGCCGCCGAGCGCTGCGCGTGGGGCTCCCGTCGGCCGGCTCCCGGCACCCCCGACAGCGCCTCGCCGCCATGCCCGCGTCGCACGAGGCGGGGCCACGGCCCGCCACCACGCGGCAGCCGAGGGCAGCGCTACGCCGAGCGCCAGAAGCCCACGGCGCGAACCCGGGCGTGGAGCGCTCGGGTCTCCACAGGAGCTCCCTGCCCCAGCTGCGAAGCAGCGGGGAAGGAGGGGCGAAGGTCGTCAGAGCAACCGCCTTCTGGTTGGCTGCCGAGGTGCTCCCTCCGCCAATGAGAAGAAAGAGAGGGAAGTCCGGCTTCCTCTGGGCTGGTGGCGGGCGGGAGAGCTCTGAGCGCGCGCGAGGGAGGAGGCGCGAGGGGTGGCACCTGGGCTGGGAGCGCAACTGCCCGCCGCTGCGAGGGCTCACGGCACATCGGGGGGAATAAGGTTGTCATTGTTTCGTTTCTCTTTTCCTTTACGGTCTCACCACAATAGATGGTCCTCAACAATTCTTTTATCAGGTTTTATAACTCAATGCAGGTGTAGGAACTTTTCCCTATGCAATGTCACTGCACTGATAATTATGCACACGTAAAGGCAATATAATTTCGTTAGACAAGTAGACATGTGAAACAACTTACTCGCCCACCTTAAAATTAAGAACAGAGAGTGTACTCAGTTGAATAAACCTGTGATGTTTATAACTAATGCATTCAACGGCACTCTTTGAACTACTGGTATTCCATAGCAAAAGCAGTTACAGTGAGTCAGGAGGGGTAAGGCGAGAAGGCAGAAGGTTAAAAAAGAGAGATTCAATTCAATTAAAATGATGTGCAGTAGTTTATAACTTTTACTTATTTTTATTGTTAAATATATTATACATAGAAGGATGTATAAAATGTTTTGTTTTGTTTTGTTTTGCCTTAAAGATTGACAATGAAGCAACTCCATGTGCCCACTATTTAAGTTAAAAGAAATAGATCATTGCCAGTTCCTTAAACGCCTCTCTTTAGTCCCTCCCCAACTTTATCCCCTTCTTTCCCTCAGGAGTAGCGGCTCTCTCTGACACTTGTGTTAATCACCCCCTTGTTTTCTTTACAGTTGTACCACGTATATATGCATCCTTAAACAACAGAGTGATGAGTTTTGCAAAGTTTTGACCTTTATATAAAACAAATCATACTGTGTGTAGATTATGTAACTTGCTTCTTTCACTCATATTGTTTTTAAGATCCGTCCATGTTGATGGATGAAGTGAATGTTTATTCCTTTCCAAAGCTTTATTATATTTTAATAGCGTATTTCTATCCATTCTACTGTAGTTGGCTATGGGATTGTTTCCAGTCTGTGGCAATTTAGGAATAGCCAAATGTTCCTATGAATGTTCATTTATGTGGAGGCATATGCACAAAAATGTCTTATCTAGATCAGCTACCTAGGAGTGGATTTGCCGGGGCAAAGGTTATAACTCCATTGTTCAACTTTATCAGAAACGCCGTTGTTTTCCCAATTTACACCCCTAATAGCAGTGGGTTAGAGTTCCCATTCACAGCCTCACCGACACCTGTAACAGACTATTATTTTTGCCAGTCTGATAGAGGTGAAATGTTGTACATTGTGATTGTAATTTGCACTTCTAGGGGTACAAATGAGGTGAAGCATCTTTTTCAGATTTTTATGGGCCAATATTTGTATTGCCTCTCCTTTGAAATGTCTGTTCATGTCTTTTGACCATTTTTTCTCTTGTGATGTTCATCTTTTTTCTCACTGATTTCAAGTATTCATTACAGACACTGATTATGGACACTAATTCTCTGACAGGTATTTGTGGAGCAAATCTTTCTCCCAATTGGAGCTTAGTTTTTCACATTCTTTTCTGTGTCTTTTGATGAAAACATATACCTAATGTTAAGAGAGCTATATTTGGTGTTTTAAGAAATCCATCCCTACCTCAAAGTAATACAGATATTTTCCTATAGCATCTTCTGGGATTTATAGCTTTGCCGCTTATGTATGCATTTTTATATATCTAGTGTTTGAATCCTTACCTCATACCATACACAAAAATGAACACTAGATGTATAAAAATATATTCATACATTATCCTAGAACAATTTATTAAATAGTTCATCCATTCCCATTCATCTGTAATACCCACTATGCCATAAATCAAGTTTCCAAATAAGCATGGGTCTATTCTTTTCTACTATTCTATATGTCTATTCATACACAAATACCACACTATTTTAGTTACAATAGAGATAATTAAGATAGGGCAAGTTTTCTCTTTTTCTTCTTCAGGTATTCGTGACTGTTTTTGACTCTTTGTTCATCCACATAATTTTATAATCACTTTGTCAATTTGCATGAAAAGCCCTGTTGAGATTTTTATTCAAAATGTATTCAATGTATAAATGAATTTGGGAAGAATTGACATCTTCGTAATATTGTCTTCCTGTGGAAGAATATAATGTGTCCATTTATTTTACCTTTTAAATTTTCTTTCAATAAAGTTTTATAATTTTCTCCATGTGAGTTTTATATATATTTTGTTATATCTATTCCTACATATTTCATATATGTCTTGCTATCCTAAATGATATCTTTTTAAATTTATATTTTCTAGTTGACTGTAACTGTTTACATAAATACAAATGATTTTTTATATATTGGTTATTTTATCCAGAACACTTGTTAAATTCCTTTAATTTGCATAATTTTAATGTAGACTAGCTTGCATTTTCTATATAGGCAATCAAATCATATGCAAGTAATGCCAGATTTGTTTCTTTCTTTCCAATTCTTATGTCTTTATTTTTCTTGCACTGGTTGGGAATTTCAGTACACTGATAACTGTAAATGTCAGTGGGCATTTTGCTTGTTCCAGCCTTTAAAGAGAATGACTTCAACATTTCAACATTAATTATGATGTTTACTGTAGATCTTTGTAGATGCCCTTCCTAAAGTTAAGGACATTTCCTTCTTTGCTAAGAGTTTTTTTTTTTTTTTTTTTTTTAACTTGCTAATACAATAATAGCAAATGTGTATTATCATGTGCAAGGATTGTTCCAGGTGTTTTACATATATAAATTATTTTAATCATCTCAACACACCAGTGAAGAAGGTATTATGTTCATCTTTAGAAAGGAAACTGAAGTTCAGAGAGATTAAGTAACTTGCTGCAGTTTGCTTCAGTGCTATAGTCAGCATTCAAAACCAGACAGTCTGTCTTATAAACAACACTCTCTACTGCCTCTCATTGGATGTTGAATTTTATTGAGACTTTTATCTGCATCTATTGAGATGATTGTATGGCTTTTCTCCTTTAACTTATCATTTACAGTAATCATTTTTCTAATATTAATCCAATATTGCAAATCTGGTATAATCTTATCTTAGTCATGATGCATGAACATTTTTCCTCCTTGCTAATATTTGTTAAGGATTTGGCATCTATGTTAGTTAAATAGGCCTGCAATTTTCTTCTTTTGTATGGTTCTGGTATCAAGATAAGGCTAACTGCATTTAATAAGTCAGGGAGTGTCCCTTCTTTTTCTATTTTCTGGAGAAGTTTGTAAAGATTGTAAATGTTTCTCAAACATTTGGAAAAACCTTCCAGCTAACAGACCTCTTGGCTGAGTTTTCTTTGTGGGAAAATGTTTAACTACCAATTGAATTTCTCTAATAATATTGGATTTTTTTTTTTTTTTTAAGATTTATTTATTTATTTACTCTTACCCATTTTAAACCCCCTCCCCCTCCCCCTTCCCCCTTCCCCCCTCCCCCCCCACATTTTGCTGTTTTGTGTCTATTTGCTGGGCAATCCTCTGTGTCTGTTTCCTGCCCTCTCCCCTCATCCTTCTCCTCCTGTCTTCACCGGGATTCAATCCTGGGGACCTCTGATGTGGGAGAGAGGTGTCCTACCACCTGTGCCACCTCAGTTCCTGGTTTTTCGGCACATCTCATCTTGGCTCTCCCTTGTTAGGTCATTGTTAGGTCTCCTGTTAGGTCATCATCTTGCTGCGTGGCTCGGCGGGGCCTGGCAGCCCATGCGCCTTCTATAATTTTCTTTATTTTACCGGGAGGTCCTAGGGATCGAACCCAGGTCCCTCCATATGGGAGACAAACGCCCAACCATTTGAGCCACATCCGCCCCCTATAATATTGGATTATTAATGATGTTGGATTATTCAGGTTTTCTATTTCTTCTTGAGTCTATTTTGGTAAATTATTTTTTCTAGGAATTCATCCATTTCATTGAAATTTTTGATGCGTTAATCTATGGTTTAAAACAGTTTCCTTTGTTTCTGCTGAATCTATAATTATGACCTCTTTCGTTCCTAATAATGTTTATTTTGCCAACTCTCCTTCTTCCTTGAGATTTGTCATTATAATTAGTCATTTCAAAAAGACAATTTTTGAATTTGCTTATTCTCCCTATTATGTTTTGTAATTCATTAATCTCTGCTCTTATCTGTATTTTCTAATTTCTTTAAATTTCTTTTTTTTTTTTTTTTTTTTTTCATTTTTAAAGCTTAGTTGCTATATTAGTTAGGGTAGGCTAACTGCTATAATAACCTCCAAAACTCAGTAACCTGACACAAAGTTTATTTCTCATATCACAGACCAGTATGGATTGGCATGGAGGACCTAGCTCCATGAGAAATCACTCAGGAACTTGAGCTTTTTCATCAACTGGTTCCATCATACACTGGGGATGCAGAGTCCTACAAAGGAATCTTTATGTTCACCTAGTGGATGAAGGAAGAGAGGATAGATGTTTGAACAGGTGGTCAGATCTGGAAGTTGTACACATGAATCCTGCCCATATGCCTTTGGCCAGAACTCAGCTATATGATCATACCTAACTGTGGGAAATTGGCTTTGATATGGAACCCTATCTTATTAAGTTTGTGCCATTTCTCTTTTCCAGAGTAAGCATGTAAGTTATAATTTTTTCTTCTACATTTGATTTTAACTGGGTCCAACAAATTTTGATGTGTCATGCTTGTATTATATATAGTATTATTTTATTCTAAATATTTTCCTCTTCTCCATTATGATTTATTTCTTTGAATCATTCATTGCTTAAAGGTGTGTTGTAGGCGGAAGGGAGAGTATGGGGTGTGCTTTAACATTTCTACATGTATGGTCTTTTTTCTGTATAGCTTTTATTATTGATTTCCCCAACTTAATTGTATTGTGACCAGACAATGTGATCTACATGATAGTTATCATTTGAAATTTGTTCAGGCTAACTTTCTGACCTAGCACATGGTAATTTTCATAAATGTTCCATGTGTTCCTCAAAGGTATTCTCCAATTATTGGGCACAGCGGTCTATGGGTGTCCTTTAGCTCAAGCTTGTTAACTGTGGTGTTTACATTTTCTATATCCTTATTACAAATGAAGAATCAGGCTTAGACAGGGTAAAGAACTTGGAGCTTATGCAGCTGATTAGCAGGACTAGTCTTCAAATCTTTAAATTCATGTTCAGATTCAATATACTTGACCGTCAAGGGTTTTTTTTGTTTGTTTGGTTTTTTTTTGGCTTTGTGTGGGGGAAAAAAATGAACTTGTCCATGACTGGTCCCTGCTCTTCATAATCTATCCCAGTTATAGAAGTATACTAGTTCCCTCCCAGGGACACAGCTCTCCTTGCCCTGGGACGTCAGCATTCTGCTCTCCACCATCACAAGACACCACAGCTTGCCACTGTCCTGTGCCTCTGCTTGTCCGAGGAGCCTCCACGGGGAGGAACCCTGGCTACACAGTGGTTGGCACTGGCGCCCAGAACACACACACAGCCCTGTACATGTGTTCCAGGATGACATCCTTTGGCGCAAGACCTCAGGGCAGTGATAGCTACGTAGGTCACCCTGAGTTGTCCAAACTAAACCACTTGCCAGTGCTCGAATGCAGTCTGTGCTCTTCTGACTCCATGCCTTTTCTCATGGTGTTCTCCCTACTCGATACATCCTTCCCCATCTCTGCCTGTCCAGTTCCTACTTATCGTTCAAGGATGTTCCTGATTAAGTCCTCCTTAATGCTCTCAGCATGCAGCATCTCTCCCTCCTCTGAACTCTACAGCACTTCTTGGTGCATTTCTAAGAGTATGTATCACCTTCTACCTTGGATTATGGTACTCCCTTCCAGAAGGCAGGGCCCATATCTGAGTCATCTTCATCTCTTCCTTCACAGAGCCTGCTCAAGGCCTGTCAAATGAATCAACAATCTCCTGAAGCTACCATGAGGTATAGTCTTTTGTTCTTGTATCTCCTTAGGAGATCAGCCCCACCACCCCCACCCTTCAGGATGCAGAAAAGACTCTCCTCTCATCCTTGCTGTGAGCCCCTACTCAAGGGTACTGAGTCACCACCTCTTTCTTCCCACGGCTGCCACCACAGCCTACAGGCCTGAGGCCCTGCCCTCCTGACTCCGGGACCCTGCAGCATGGAGGGCACGTGTGAGAACAGCCCCATCCAGGTCGAGATGTCCAGCCACTCATTCCCAGTTTCTGAGAGCTCCTTCTTTTCCCATGGCCCTGGTTTTGGCCTGCTATGGTAAGACCGAAGAGCCTTTAGGAATAAACCAGCAAGATAGAGATGGCAAGAGAAATCTCAAGGAAAATAGCTCATGGCAGGTTTCTTTGGTGGTGGCTGGAATGAACTATAGCCTACACACATACACAAAGGTCATCTGGTCCATCCCCCTGCCTCTGGGTGGGGACTCTTGGTTTAGTTTAGGGGGGACAATGGACTCTCCAATTCAGAAACCTCTCCCTGGGTCACAGACTCCCACTTCTCAGGAAGGTGTTTTTGCCCTCCAGCCTTAATCCCTGTGCTGTGGTGCATGCTCCTTCTTTCTTTGTCTGGCCAGCAATCTGAGTGTGCGGGGTGGTGGTGTAAAGCAGAAGCCTCCTCTGAGTAGAGGGAGGGAAGGCAGTCTGTGTTCCAGCTCATTCGGTGACCAGGTGGGCCTTTGAGCTGATTCACTGGCAGAGGGGAGGGCTCAGCCTGCTCGCGGCCCCGCCTCCTCCTGGCTCCCGGGAACTCCAGAGTATTTCCTGAGAACCTGAGAGGTACAGGGAGCATGCCTTGGCACATGGTGTGGGGGTGAGGGAAGCTGAGAGCTTATGGGTGGTGGAGGTTTGGGGTGCGAGGCAGGTTACACAGAGGTTCTTCCCAGGCAAAGGAGGTACCCTCTCTGACATGGGATAGTGGGGGCTATGAGAACGTGAGGAGGCCCCCCCCCCCCCCCCCCCCGAGGCCTCGCGGGAAAGTCAAATCCTCCTATGCTCGATGGTCTCTCTTCTACCCCTTCTGATGGGCCCATGGAGCAGATCCTGAAGTAGGATTTTCCTGAACCAAAACTGGGAGTAGGCTTTTTCTGAATCCAAACCCTTTTTGGTCCTGGGATATGACTGGTACATGAGAGTCGTTGGCTGCCCTGGCCCTGTTTTCTCCACACACAACATCCAGGGAGGCCTCTAGCCCTGCTGTTTCCAGGATTTTCACCAGAGCAGTGTAGGAGACCCCGGCCAGGAGTGAGGGAAGCCTCTCCTCTGGCAGTACTTCCAGCCTTTCTTGCTTTCCCTACACTTGCCATCAGTGCACAGGCCTGGGCTGCAGGAGAGGAGTCTGATTCTGACTCAGTTCCTCCCTGGAGCCAGAGCCCATCCATCCCAACTGGAGTCTGGTATAAAGAGTTTGCACTGGGAATCTTTCCTCCAACACATCAATCCCAAATTAACTTGCAAATCATTTGCCTATATTAGCCTGTTTTAATGAAGAAAAATATAGGAAGCTCCCCCAGGCCCCAAACACACACCCTTGATGTCCAACTCCTCACCCAGGTCCTCCTACCTCCCTTTTCCCTTCATGTGGTCACAGCAGGTCCAGATGTTCCCTCCCTCCCTCTAAGCGCCCTGACTAGGAAACCAAGGGGTGGGCCTGCATCCTGCAGACAGGTTCCCACTGGATCTCCTGAAGTGGAGAAGAAAGAAACCCAAATGATGGGGGATGTTCAGTGCCCTCCCATCATCCGGTGACTCAGCTTGGGGTCAAGAGGCTAAATACCCACCCCCCTTCTTTTCCTTTTCTTCCCCAAGGACTCTGTGTTCTGCACAATTCTTCCAGGAGCCCCCTCACTCCCATCTCCATGGGGCTTTGGGCACTGCCAGTGGCCTCCAGTCCCACAGGGTTCACTCCGCAGGCCAGTATAGATGCTTCTGGGGTCTGTCTGCCATCCATCCTGTAGCTGTGGGGCCGGATGGGGCCATCCCAGAGTGAGGCGGGGCTAGGAACTGGATTCTGCAAGACAGAGAGCACCAGGATTTCCCAGCTCGTCGGCAAGGGGCAGCAGCGCCCCCCACATCTGATTAAGTGGTGGCTGCAGCACAGCAGGCCTGTAGGTTATGCTGTCAGGGTGCGTGGGTTCAAATCCAGAGCCACAGCATCTGCCCCTGGCCCCTCTGGTAATCATAACCACCTTGCACTAAGTGTATGCACAAGTCAGGGCACTTTGAGAGTGGCTTCCTGGATGTCACAGCTTAGATGCCACAGAGAGAACAGTTTTTGCACAAATGCCAATTCCTAATTAAACATGTTTAGGGGTTCCTTTTTACTTCCTTTTGCTATGCTATT
This sequence comes from Tolypeutes matacus, assembly GCA_026826555.1. Classification (NCBI taxonomy): domain Eukaryota; kingdom Metazoa; phylum Chordata; class Mammalia; order Cingulata; family Chlamyphoridae; genus Tolypeutes; species Tolypeutes matacus. The sequence continues at coordinate 43,122,477 of JAKSZT010054304.1, read as the reverse complement.
CAAAATATAAGATGTTTAAAGTACTACAGAGGAAATACTATATTCTTATTAACATTTGCTTTACTGAAAAGGAGACTACCAATGAGACAAAAGCAGAGCTTTTTAGGTGCTAAATGTCCACATCTGGACATATTTAGGAAGGAGCAGTACAGTTGAAGCCTCTTAATATCTTGTCTTGCAATGAGTTGCAAAGCAGCACTGGGAAGCACAGGTAGGCAGTATGTGGCTCCTTAAGCCCAGGGTTGCTTATAAACGCTGACCTAGTTCAACCACCTCATCTTACAGATGGGCAAATCGAGCCTCCTGAGGGTCAGTGAGGGCAGGATAAACAGCAGAGCTTGTGTAGCTCAGGCTGAGACCTCTGGTCTCTTGACCCGCAGCCCAGTGGCCTAGAGTGGGGACAGGCCCCCTTCAGAAGGGGCTCCCTGAAGGCAGGGAAGTGGCTGCTCCTCTGGCCCTCGCTCCCTTCCCCCGCAGCTAGGGCCTACTCACCTAAGACAATGAGGGTGGCTGTGCTGACAGCCTGGCCCAGCGTGTTCTCAGCCACAGCCTTGTACTCCCCGCAGTCCTGAGGGGAGACGCTGGGGATGACGAGGGAGCACACGCCCAACACGTCGGTGCTGTAGACGGCAGGGTTTCCTTCCAGGCTCTGGCCGTTCTTGAACCAGGTGACCCGCGGCCGGGGCGAGCCCCTCACAGCGCAGCTCATGCAGCAGTCACAGCCCCGCGGCAGCAGGTGCGTCCGCAGGCCCACCAGGAAGCCCGGCTTCTGGCTCAGGTCGGGCTCCCGGTAGCTCCGAGCCCTCACTGTAAACCTGTCTGTGGTGAAAAGCGGGGGTGGGGTGGGGGGTGAGGCGGGTCCCATAATGGGGAAGGCCTGGCCAAAGCAAGCTGGAAGGAGAAAGTACCCGGCGCTACTGGGGCGCCACCTCGGAAAGGTGGTAATCTGGCCGTCCTGCTACAACATTACCTGCAAATTTGGCTTCCAAGACTTGACCCACTTTTTATCTTTTTCTTAAAATGCTTTTTAAAAAATTACAAGCTAATCTGCATTAATTGTGGACAAATTAGAACACAAGAGAATCAAAAGGAAAAAGGATGTTGAGAAAAGAGATAAAAACAATGGGGTGATTATGCCAAGTGGTTTAAAATGGAGTCGGGAGACCTTGGTCATGTCATTTAACCAGTCTGTGCTCATTTATGTATCTTTCTGAGCACTGGAGAAACAACTGAGTTTATTTTTAGGATTAAATGAGATAAATGTGCCTGGACAGAATTTTTTAGAGTAATGCTTCCATAATTTGTTAATCTGCCTTTTGTCTGTTATTTTTTGAAGTTGAAATAAAATTTACCTTAAAAAATAATAATAAAATGGAGTCAGGCAGCCATTCAGGAAATGACTTTTATGCACTGCTCACAGATATCACAAACTGCCAAGGCATGCAAAACCAAAAGCAACCATATTTCTGAGGACACTGGATGCCATGAAACAAGATAAAGAATTGAATGGGTAGTGTCTTAACTTGAAGGACATTTGAAAAGCCCTAAATACCCACCAATCATAATTCTTTACAAATAATTTATGTAATCTTCTTTTTCTTTAAAAAAAAAAAACAAAAAAACAAAAAAACCCTTGCTTGGACATCCCAAGACTGGATCTGTGCTCCCCAAATTGTAATTCTAAGACCCCAAATAAATGCTTTTGTTGCCTTGCAGCTCAGTCTGTAATTTCTCGGTGGACAATATAACCCAACCATAATCTCACTATCTATAGATGACCACCCTTATATTTGGGTGTGGAACCTTCCAGACATTTTTAAATTTATAAAAACGAAACCATCCCTTCCATTTATAACCTACTTTTTCTAGTGATTTTCAGGGTCTACATCTATTTGACTGTAAAATAGACTTTATTTTCAGAGAAACATTAACTTCTATTTACCTTATTGCTTTCCACTACCTTTGAGAATGCACCCAAAGGCATACTAGACACCCTGATACCTCATGGCCCGTCCTGCTGTCCCCATGGAGATGGGACCCACCCAGAGCCAGGGACACAGAGGACATCAGTGTAGGTGGGCATTGGACAGGTGCTGGGAAGGGAAACAACTCCCGGCCCCTTGGTTGGACTGCCTGCCCAGCTGTTCATTTAGAAGTGCTCCCCATGATCTCTGCCATTGCTGCTCCCTCGGACCCCACCCGGCACACTCCTGTGCAGAGGCGTGGAGCGCAGGCTGCCGAGCCCCTACCCTGGCTGCGCCTCTCTCCCCAGGCACCAGGGACCACTCACCTCGCTGTCGGGGGATGAACCAGGGCTGACAGGTGTCCGAGGGCTTGCTGGCCCCCAGCTCGTTCTTGGCCACCACCCGGAAGTGGTATTCGTGGCCGGGGAGAACGCCCAGGAGGGTGAAGCGGTTGGTGTGGATGCGATCCGCTGCCTCCCGCCAGAAGCCGTGAGCGGAGGAGCGCGTCAGCACCGCGTAGTGCAGCGGCCATCCCAGGGCCTCGTCTGGAGAGGGCTCCCACTCGGCGGTTACAGACCCGGGCACGTTCTCCTGCAGGTGGATGGGCCCTGGCGCCTGCGGGAACGCTGCTGGAGACGGGGCACAGGGAGTGACCCAGCTAGGCGCCTGGAACCGCCCATGAACTTCTGTCATGGCCCTACCTAACCTTCAAAGTCCTCTAGGGGTCCTCAGGGAAAGCAGTCTTGCCATGTTGGTAGCTGGAGCCAGAGAAAGCTCCACCAGAGGTCTACAGGTATCTCTAGTGGGGTGGAAAATGTCTTCAAAAATATTTTTAATTCACTTCAGTTCTTAAAGTAAAATGATATAGGATATGGAGAGTTGTTTTTGGAGAGGTTTCACGAAACCAGGTTACAGAGCCCCCATCATCAGTCTGTTTCATGTCTGAATATCCAGAAACTTCTTGAAGAGGGGGCTGTGTGGGAGTCACAGCTGAGGCAACCTTTATCTTGTACCAGGACCACAGCCAACTTCCCAGGGGGCCTTTGGAGTGGTGCCTTTGCTCACTGACTTAAAATAAAGAATAACTGAGGTCAGGTGAGGTGGTGTGGCTTAACAGCTGCCCCTTTGTTCCAGAGGCAGAAGAACAATGAAACCCCTCAAGGACCTTCCCTTTCCTCCTTTCTTCCTTCTTGCACCTGGGGAAGGTTGCTGGTATGGTCCCCAGGCCTGGTAGTACAGCTGAGACCTATGACTGAGCCAGGTGGGAAGCCCTGGGGTTTGGCGAGTGGCCAAGCCAGTGTCCAGAGCCCTAGCCCATGCCTGCCTCACCTGCCACCTTCACGAGGAAGTTGTAGGCAGCCTCCTTTCCCTGCAGATTCCTCAGCGTCACAGTGTAGCGGCCGCTGTCCCGGAGGCTAGCTGCAGGAATCAGAAGCTGAGTGAGGCCATCCTTGGTGGTCATCACACTTCTCCTGGGCAAGGGTAAGCCATCCTTCATCCAGGTCACCTCAGGCATGGGGGCAGCCTGGGAAGAGGGGAAGGCAAAATTGAGGAGCAGAAGTTTAATGGAAGCGATGATATTTAAACTGGGTCTCAGGTAGGGCTGGGGAGAAGAACGTTCTGGGAGGAGATATCAGTCTGAACAAAAACAATGGTGGGCAAGTGCCCATTTAGGAAAGGCTGGTAGAGAGGTGGTGATGGAGTGTGGGGAGGCAGGTGGGATGCTGGGGGGGTGGGTGGGATGGGAGATGATGCTGGAAGGAGGAGCTGAGGCAAAAATGTAGAGTGCCCACAAGGTCACACCCATACAGGCATCTGGGTTTTATTTTGTAAGCAATGAGCTGCTGTGGTAAAATTTTGAGCAAGAAAACATAATTGGGTCTGGATTCAAATGGGGGTGGATGGGAGTGAGGAGGAACTGGGAGGGGAGCCCGGAGCCCAAGACAACATGGACGATGACCTGGGAATCCCAGCAGGAGGGAGGGTATGGTGGCCTGGCCCAGAATAGTAGTGACCCTGACCAGGGTGGGGAGGCCAGTCCAGCCACCTGCGGTCCATGCCACCAGCTCCCATGTGAACCTTAGCATTTCATGATAGTCTTCTGGGGGGTAAAGATGGTGATAATACCTGGAAAGCACAGAGAACAGGGCCTAGGACAAGTAAACACTCAGGGTATGTTAAATACTTCATAATTATCCTTTTCATTATTATGGTTTCATGGTTAAGAATATGTAACAGGGTTAGGAAGATTTGGGTTTGTATCTGGCTCTGCAGCCTATGAGCTCCCCATATAGAGGATGATGATGATAATTTTAATAATAATAAGTAACTTATATCGGGTGCGTGCCGTATGCCACCAATTGTTCATGTGCGTCCCATGTAGTAATTCCTTGAATCCTCAGAACAGCCCTTTCAGGTAAGTTACTCTTATTATCCCCATCTGACAGATGAGGAGGCTGAGACACAGAAGTATATTTGTCCCAAGTCAAACAGCTTGTGGAGTGATGTCAGAATTTGAACCCGGGCAGACTGCTTTTAACCACCATATTGTACTGCTTTACTGTACAGAGACTCAGGTGGTATTGGCTGAGGATCATTCTGAGTCAAATGCAGGTTATATGCTTGCACAAAATACATTCTGAAGTCAAAGGGGGATTACCACACTGCAGGCCTCCTGAATTCTCTGTCTAGGGAGAGGTGGAGGGAAGTGGTCACGCTAGTTGGGAGGTGCAGTCCCAGAAGCTACCACTAGAGGAACTTGTAGGCTCTGAGCAGAATGCGCGCCAGGGGGCCAGGTGAGGCCTGTGCCTTCAGGCGGGGCTCTCCTCCTTAATCACGCCTGGCCTAATTCCCAGCACAAGTCCAGGCCACTGACTAAGGGCAGAAAATGAACAGGAAGAGAAGGAGAACCTCAGGGCTGAGTCTGTCTCCTTTGGCCTTTCTGGGCTCCCCTCCCCACATCCCACTGTTACACTCACCTCGAAGAAGACAGGCACACAAATGGTGTCCCCAGCCCTGACGGTCAGCGAGTCCTTTTTGCTGGAGTCCATGAGGAACTTGGGACGGACTGGAACACACAAGATGGCTCATCACCTCCCTCTGCAATTGGGCCCCAGCCCCAGGTCACCAACCGGCAGAGCTGGAGAGGGAAGGCTGGGCTAGCTTAACTCCTAAGGAGGACCCCTGGACTGCATGCCTGGAGCCACTGGGAAGGGATGGAGAAGAAGTGTGGGGGGAAGCTGCAGGAGCTGATGGGAACATGTTAGGAGAGGGATGGAGCCAGGAAAGGGAGGCCATCAGGGAGAGGGCTAGGGTGAGGCCAGAACAGAGGAATCCAGTGAAAAATGAATCCAACTTCTTGAGTTTGCAGGTGAGGGAATTGCTCTGAGACAAGAAGTGACTTGCCTGAGTTTACACTGTGTTAGGGACAAAACCAGGATGAGATTTTAGAGCTCTGGAAAAGTGCTTTTCACTGCACATGGCCCCTTGTTGTCCGTTGTATTGCTCAGTGTCAGCTTGGATCAAAGACAAGTCAGCCGCCTCCAGCGAGTAAAGACCAAGGGGAAGGGTACCCCACCCTTTGAGAACTGGGGGCATGGGACATGTTGAGCTCTGAACATGAAGCGCGTGAGCTGAGCAGCAGTACAGAATCTGGAGACAGCACTGACTTTGAAGTCAGTGTCACCTGATTTAAATCTTGGCTCAGCCACATTATCAGTGGTGAGACTGGGCAAAATACCTTTGATCCTGGTTTCTTCCTCTGTCAACTGGGGATAAAAAATATTAGCCTCATAGGGTTGTCCTGAGTTGTAAACGAGAGTACATTTTTGAAAATGCCTACCTAGCCCAGCACCTAGTGCATAGTAGCTGCTTCATAAATGTTACTTTACTTAACTGGAGAGGGGAATCCTGGGTCAGCAAGTGCATGGATCCTGCTCAGGAGCCCCACTCCGGAAGGGCTTGCAAGGCCCAGGGCTATGGGAAGGAAACAGCACTCACCACAAATGGGCATGGCTTGCACTAATGTGTCCAGGGCAGTGGGCTGGCTGTGGCCCGCGTCGTTAACAGCTGTCACTCTCACAAAGTAGCCCTCTTGGGGCCGAAGCCCCTTGGCTGTGTAGGTGGTAGCTGCCACGGTGCCCACGTGGCATGGACTCCATTGGAGACTGTCTGAGCCACGCAGCTCCACCAGGTATCCCTGGGCTTCGTCCCCATCCTGGGCGTCCGGCTGGGCCCAGCTCAGAGTGAGGCTGGTGTGTGATGTGTCTGTCACTTGGAGATCCCACACGGGCCCAGGGCATCCTGGCCAGGCATCATGGGAATGTCAGGAATAAAATCACCCTCTTCTGAGGGAGACTACTCAGCATGGATATTCATCAGCCCTCCTTGTGGGAGACTGGGAATTTCTTTTGCTTAGGAATGCTGCCTGTAGGCATTCCTGAAGCACATACCTGGAGTGGAATCCTTACTGTATCCTGTTGTCTGCCTCAGTTATGCACCACAGATCCCGGGTCACCTCCTCCAGGAAGCCTCCCCTGACTCATTCCACTCTTTCACCGAATGATCTGCCAAAATGATCTGATCTCACCGTTCCCTCTATCCTTTCATAATTCCCCAAAAAATTGGTATTTCAGTTGACCAACTCTTAGACTCCATGATCTGTAAGGCTAGAACTCTATATCTTTTTATTCTGAACTCTACGCTTCTAGTCAAGACTCTGCCTTTTGGGCATTCAGCCCGAAATCTTCCTGTTCTTCACTTGTTAAATGGAAACAATAATAATACAGGGAATGTGGGTTTGGAGAACAAGAACAAGGCATGATGCGTATGAAAGGACTTTGTGGTCTGGTTCTCAAACCTGACTGCACACTGGAAGCACCTGGGAGCTTTAAAAAATTCTGGTGGCTAATTTTCCCACTACCACCCTGTAACCGTTGGGGAATTTGATGTAATTATGAATTCCAAAAATATAATTGAATCATGCTTGTAAACTGATCTGTTCATCTGGGCATGATCAGGTTAGGATTAGGGCGTTGAGCCCCACCCCTTGGTGGGTGGGGAATTGAATATAAAAGGCAAGGCAAAGGGCAGTTGAAGCAGTCTTTTGAGAAGCAGTTTTGATGTTGGAAAGAAGGCCCCAGGAGAAGAGAAGCAAGCCGTTCACCTGATCGTCTACAGCTGACCTTGTGGAGGAAACAGGAGCTAAGCCCGGAGAGAAACGCAGCCCCGGGAAGAGAGGAACCCAGAAGCCTGAACCCTGGCAAATGCCGACAGCTGTCTTGCTCCAACACGTGGCAATGAACATTGGTGAGAGAAGAAACTTAACGCTTTATGGCCTGGTATCTGTGGACTTCTACCCCAAATAAATACCCTTTATAAAGACCAACCCAGTTTTGGTATTTCACATTAGCACCCCTTTGACTGACTAATACACACCCCCTGAGATTCTGGTTTATTTGTTCTAGGGTACAGCCTAGGCATCAGGAATTTTAGGAGCTGCCTAGGTGTTTCTAAACATGCAGTGAAGTTTGAGAACCACTGATCTGGGGCAAATTTTAAAATTCTCAAACTTTAATTTATATGCAAATCACTTGGGAATTTTGTTTAAAATACAGATTCTGACTCAATAGGTCTAGGGTGAGGCCTGAGATGCTGCATCTCTAACAAGCTGCCAGGTGACGCTGCTGGTCCATGGACCAGACTTAGTAGCAAGGACCAAGGAAATGTCATGATGGGTGTGGCTGCTAGTGGAACTGCTTGTCCCACCTGCCTCTCCATTCGCCATCACTGATGGAGAGGTTAACAATAACACAGGAGAGGCTTGAGACACTTGCAAGGAATAAGATGCAGGGACCAGCCTTCCTCCCTCATCCCTCCATTCCATGCTCCATCCTTTGTAGGACTAAACTTAGATGCCCCTTGAACAATTATACATGTAGAATGTTCCATTTGTGTTGGGTTCATTCAAACATCCTCAACACTTATAGTTCTGCCAGGCCCTGTGGGGGTACAAAAGTGCTCTGGAGGGGTTAGCCACCTGGCCAGTCCAGCAAATACCAGAAAAGTGCTGCTACCTGGATAACTGGTCATTGACAAAGTCAATAGGGGATGAGGACTATAGAGCGGCATGTTCCAAGGCGTGTGCCTCGCAATGCAAGTCTGAAGTTCTGAATAGAGTGGTATGGAAGTGGTGTTGTCTACTCAAGTTTGGGGAATCTAGATCAAAGTTGGACAGGTTTCTTTCCTGCAGGACTTGGAAATATCGTAGGTGACACGTCATACGTCTTTGATCACAGACCAGTTGTTGATGTTCTCAGAATGTGTATTTGCACCTCTCTGTGCACTAATGTTCCCAAGACCACTGATAGGGAAATACTATTCTACATTGTAAGTTTCTCGAGGGCAGAGACCAAGATTTATTCACCTAGTTCCTGGAACAATGGTGGCCACCAATAGGTGCTGAGCACATGTTTGCTGGATAGAGCACTGATGGATGAGGGTCCCCTCTGACTCACCAGGAATGAGAATGCCTCCCTGGGGTGATTGGCGATTATAAGGCTGGGCCAGCTGGCCAGCATGGGCACTGACCTGCCCGGGGGTAGGAGAGTGAGTGAAATGGTCTTTGGGAGATTCAGCCCCCACCGCCGGGCCTCTGAGCCTGTGTGATCTCAGTTTAGGGGCTTGTGCCCCTCCCTGGCCCCTGGGATACACTAGCCCCAGCTGCCTTTTGGCAGGTGTCTTCCAGCCCTCCTGGCCATTTCCTTAGGGACGGCCCCTGACCTGCGTCTCCCTGTCCTGTCCCACCAGCCTCAGAGCTGCCCCATGCTTACCACCCCCACCTCCACCCTGGGTTGGGGCTGCACTTACTCATGGCATCCCGAGCAAAGACAACATCTGATGGGGGCCCAGGCTCTCCGGGACCTGAAGGAGCCACAGCCGTGATCCGGAACTCATACTGACAGTCCTGCCGCACGCCCACCACAGTCCACCTCCTCTCTGTGAATGGCACACCCCATGTTAGTCCCACCCCGCTGGGACCAGGTGGTGGGGAGACAGCTTGATGCCTCCGAGTTCTGGAGAAGACACAGCATGGGCCAACACATCCCTCCCACCATCCAGCCAACCAGGTGTAACTCAGTTCTCCCCACAGAGAAAAGACTCCCTGGTCAAGGTGTCAGGGGCCACCTGGTTCTGCCACTAACTTGCTAGGTGGCCTTGGAGAAAAAAAAGAAAAAATGCAACCCCTCTGATCCTCTCTGCCTCACAGAATTCTTATCATGTTTGAATAAATAGAACCACAAAATAGTGAAGTTGGAAGGATCCTGGTATCCCCTGAGTTCTCATTTCATCTTGGACAGATGAAGAAACTGTGGCCTGAGAGGACCTCCTCCTGCCAGTTCCCCTGACAATTTTCCTCTGCACACCTTAGCTTCCATAGCATGCATGCAGCTGGAAAACACTCTGAAGAGCATAAAGCACCACAGAAATGCACAGGGTTGTTGTGGGACTCCTTGACATCTGCCCAGTGCTTGGGCTTCCCTGAGTTTTTTCTGATCTCAGAAAGCAATTTCTTAGGAACCTGTTTGGTGGGGCAGGGGAACTTTATTTTGTGGATGAGGAAACTGAGATCAAGGCAGGGGAGTGAGCTGCCCCAGGCCAAGGCCAGAAGTAGAGGGGCTCGGGTCTACAGTTCCATTCCTGGCTTCCAGCCCAGTGCTTCTTCCACTAAACCGAGGTTTCTCAACCTCAGAAAGCATTGGTATCTTTGGCCAGATAGTTCTTTGTTGGAACGGGGTGGGCTGGGGCATGCTGACCTGTGTAGCTCTTTGTTGACCTGTGAATGTGGGCACACCTGAGTTTAGTGGCATCCTTGGCCTCTTCACACTAGTAGCACACACACACCCAAATTGTGATGACCAAAAAATGTCACCAGACATTGCCAAATGTCCCCCAGGGGCACATCCACCCTGGGTGAGGCCCACCGCATTAAACCAATCAGGCATGATGATGCCAAAGCACCCAGAAGCCAGGAGGGGGCTAAGCAGCCACTGGGGGCCCAATGAGGAGCGCCCGTTCAGGGCTGCCCACCGAGCACGGGCTGGTCGTTCCCGGCTGTCCAGGCGTTGCTCCCCTTCTTGCGCTTCTCAATCAGGTAGCCCAGGAGGTGGGCGCTGCCCGGGCCCCGAGGCGCCGTCCACATCCGCGTGATGCCCTGGCTGGAGGCCAACAGGATGGCTGGGGTGGAAGGGGGACCCGGGAGAGCTGGGGGCAGAGCAGAGGCTGGTCAGCCAGAGGCAGAGGAGAGGGGGAGGTCCTGGGGAAAAAGGCAGTGCCTGGGGGTGGGGCCGCACTCTGTCCTTTCCTGGGGGGGTGGGGGTACTCAGCCTGCTGTAAGACACTGTTCTGGTGTTGAGGGGTGGGAATGACAGGAACAGAGAAGCCACTGTGGCCTAGAAGTCTAGAGCCAGCCCCGAGCCCCCTCAGCCCCCAGATAGGATGCTTCAGTCTGGGGGTATCTGATGGAGGAAGGTGCCAGTCCCTGCCCAGGGTCCGGAAGGAGTGGGTTCTGCTTGCGCATCCTCACCCTGGGAGAACCACCGCTGGGAGAAGACCCCATAAATCTTGCTTCCTGTACTGCCTGCCAAAACCCAAGTGAAGTTGAGCTATGGAGCCTCCATCCTGCTCTAGAAGGGCCTCAAGACCTCCAGCCACTGGCTGGTGTCGCTCAGCTTCTGGAGCATGGTGGCCATCCCGGGAGCGTTCTCCCCCCACCCCACCCCCCAGCCTCGGCCTGTCCTCTCACCCTCAGGAGCCACCAGCACCTCCTCGGACTCCAGGGCCTCCCCAGCCCCCTCAGAGGTCACAGCCCGCACACGGAAGGTGTACTTCCTGCCCTGCTCCACATGGCCGTCTGTGAAGGTGGTGACATCCGCAGGGGGCTCGCCCACCTTCAGCCAAGCGCTCCGGCCGGCCTGCCGCCTCTCCACCACATAGTGCCTCACGGCCTGGCCCCCGTCGTCCCTCGGGGGCCGCCAGCGGAGGCAGACGCCAGCCCCGTGGCAATCCTGCACCTCCAGAGGGCCCTGTGGGGGCTGGTGCTTATCTGGGGACCCACCGAGAGAAGCAGGAAGAGAAGGGAGTCAGAGAAGCTGGAAGGGGAACCTTGCCATCTTCCCTCCTCTTCAGCAGATAAGCCTGCAATGGGGACGACTGCCTAGAGAGCCCGAGCTACTACCCGAAGCTCTGCACGTTTCCTGAGACAGCCCAGGACCCCCCAGGGATGTGATGCAGAATGCGCCCACCGAGCAGGGGGTGGTACATGCAACTGCTCAGCCTTCTGGACACCGGCAGTCCTACCTGGCTGACACTACTGCAGGCTGGGAGCCACCCTCCCACCCCAGCCCCTTCCCTGTGTCCCTCTAGATTAGCTCAGAGAAGCACAACCAGCACCTCCCAGGAGGAGCAAAGCCCTTTACTTTTCTAAACTTCTTCATCTTAACCAGTCTAAGGAAGAGAGAGAGAAAGGGTAGATTTGGAACTTCAGTAGCATGCAATCAAGGATCAGAGCCAGAGACCACACCCTGGGCCTGCCCTGCTGGCTGGGAGGACCCGGGGCCCTGGGGACACGCAGGCCATGGCTGGGGAGGAGGCAGGGCTGGCACCTTGGACTTGCAGGGTGAGCTCAGCCTGCACAGAGCCTCCTTCGCTCCTCAGCATCACACTGTACTGGCCACAGTCCTTCCTGCCAGCGCTGGGGAGGCACAGCCGTGTGAAGCCATCCCCCAGGGCCACCTGGGCCGCCCTGATGCCGCCCACCATCTCGACCCCATCCTTCCTCCAGGCAGCTTGAACTGGAAGGCGGCTCTCAAAGGGAATCTTTACAGTCACTGGCTTCCCGGCCTTGACCACCAGTGGCTCTCTCAGTTTCTCTGTCACATCTGGAGCAATGGTGGGGGCATCTGGAGATAAAACAGAGCACAGATATCAAAGAAGACCAGGGCTCCAGACACCTGGGGAGTGGGGAAAGAAGGCTGCAGAGAAGGAAGTTTGGGGTACAAGTAGGGAGCCCCCAACACCCCCTCTTGAGGACCAACAAGGGGAATGGTCTTCATCTGCAGCAGGAGAAACCAGGGTTAGACCTCACCAAGGACTTCCTTGGCAATTAGATGCTGGAATTGGGAGGGCACGGGCTGGCTTTTTGAAATCAAAGAGGTTCTTCTGAGACTGATGTAAGATTAGATACCGACTGCATACTAGCCACAAAATTCAGGTTCGTGTCACCTGGTGCAAGGGGACTGCAAGGCAGGGCAGGGCCTCACCCTGGACAGTCAGGGTGGCCTCGCTCTGCTGGTTGCCAGCCACAAAGGTGTACCTCCCAGCCTGGGTCCCCTGCACGCGGGAGATGAGGTGTCTGTGCACGAGACCGTCTTGCTCACAAACGACGCCATCCTGGGCGGTAAGCTAGAGACAAGGGCCACATCAGGAGAAGGGCATCCCCACTCCCACTTCAGCTCCTGCGGGCCTGGACGTTTACAGGTGCAATCACTGGAATTGTAATAACGGCTGCATGAATGGGATACGTATCACGCGCCTGGCCTGTGCTCACGTGCTCCACGGAAAGCGACCACCTGATGAAGTAGGTACCATTATTAGCCCCGTTTTACAGGTGGAGAAACAGGCATGCTCAGCAACTTGCTTGAGGTCACGCAACTAGTTAAGTGGCAGAGCTGGGGTCTGAAGCCAGGTCTGGCCGATGCCAAGGCCTTGCTCCGAGCCACTGTGACGTATTTCCTCCTGGACCGATGGCTATAACAGAGGACAGAGGGAACCTGCTGAGAGGCGAGAGAGCCCACCTGGTTAAGTGGCGAAGATAGGCCTGGAGGGCTGGGGAGACTTCAGTAGCTAGAAGTCCAGGACAGGCATTAGGATGGCGGAAGGAAAGCCAGGGGTGTGTGGAGGGAGGAGACAGGAGGGTACGCATCCCCCTAAATAAGCCAGTTCTATTTTAAACATCACAGGTTTGCTGGCTCTTTAAATTTCTTTTGGGGTGGCTGCATTGGTAAAATGAAGACTGAGAGATCTTTCCTGCAAAGCCTCAATTTCTCTGCTTTACCCCTGAGCCCCCACACATCGACTGGTAAAGAGGAGTGGGGAGGAGGCAGTACCTTGACTCCATCCTTAAACCAGGCACCAGGTCCCAGGTCACCGGTGAGGGTGCAGGAGAGAATGGCAGCCTCCCCCTCCTGTACTTCCGTGTCAGTTAGGCCCTGGGAGAAGGGGCCCGTGGGGCCTGGATAGACACAGAGGGGTCTGGGTGTCTGGTAGCCTGGGGATTCCCCCAAGAGCCAGCCCCCACCCCAGCCCATGGCCTGCCTTGCACCCTGGGAGACCCCCACAGCTGGGCTCAGCCAGGGCCAGCAAAGCCGACTCTATTTTTCTCAGTAGGGCGCAGGCTGGTACAGGAGATCTGGAGTGGGAGGAGATGAAGCAGTAAGGACTTTGGGGCCCCTGAGTCATACAAATGGGAGGTCTAGTAACTCCCAGAGGGCTGGGCCAACAACTCTGGTGCTTTGAACATAGATTTTCAAGATAGATATCCAGAGACCCCTGAGCCCCATGCAGCCTGGCTCCAATCTGCAGGAGAGAAAGAGGTTGCATCCTGAATTTGAAAGAAGTCCTGAAAATGGAGGACGCTGGCAGGGATAAACTCCTGGGGCTGGAGGCAGAAATTGGGACCAACCCAAGCATCCCAGGGTCCAGGGAGATCCCCCTTAGCTTGACTTCCCTGGAGCCAGCCCAGCTGAGATATACCTACCTCGGGCCTCCTTGGAGAAGCCACCAGTGCTGGGCTTGGATCTGGATATGGGACTTTGGGTGGCATCCCTCCCCTTTCCACAGAAGTCCCACCTTCCCTTCTTGCCACGTCTCCTGCTGCCAAGGTGATGTGGGGGCTTCCGCCTCCAGTCTTCAGCCAGTGTTTCCCCTAGGCACCCTCTGTTCTCAGCCCCTGGCAGGTGCCCCATGCCTCTGGCCTCGTCTGCTCCCCACCTCCTTGCTCCTCCACTCTCACCCCCTGACTGGGTTTGAGACCTGCTCCTGAGTGGACCAGGCCTCCTGTCTGAGCCACTAGACACTTCTGCTCCCTGCCCCTCACCCTTCAGGGCCCCAGAAGCTTGGGCCTCAACCTCAACTATTAGGGACCCCTGCTCCCCCAGGACCCTCCTGCCTCCCTGCCCTAGTGGAAAGCCCAGGCCCTGAATCTCCCCTCTTCTGTCCCCAGAGTCTCTTCTGCCAAAGGGACTGCCTGAGTCATTCCAGGCTCCCTGTGGCCCTGACTCCCAAGATTTTAGGGTGAGGCCATTCCCTGGCTCAGTGGAATCCCCCTCACCCAGGACACCTGAGCCCTCAGGCCCACCCAAGGTCCCCCTTCTGGGACCTGAGCCTCTGCTCTCTAGGGACCAAGGGCCTGCATACTCACCAGCCTCTCCTTGGCCTGAGGCAGCCCCCCTGTCCCCGGAGCCCCCTCGCCCTTCATGGGTCTCGCTTTCATCTTTCTCCTGCAGAGGACTGGAAGCCCTGGAGCTTGGGAGTTGGGTCCCAGCACCTTTGCTACCTTGGCCCAGCCCCTCATCTTCGCAGCTTGGGGCCCAAGCGTTGTTCACTCCCCGCCCATCGGCAGGCCCTGATGCTGACCTGCCCCTTCCCCTGGGCATGGCACTGTTGTCCAGAGCCTGGCCTGCCCCTGCTGAGCTCCCCCATCCTGCCCCCAGACTTCTGCCCCTCTGCAGCAAGTCTCCACCTCCCTGAGATGCCAGTGCCCCCTGGCCAGCAGCCACACCCCTGTCTGCTGTCTCCGGGCCTGCTCCCCAGAAGTCTCCTTCATGCCTAGACTCCAGAGCAGCTGTCTCTGCCCAGGTCTCCCCCTCCACTGCCCCCCTACCAGCAAGAAACCCAGAAGTCCCCATTCCCCCTGCTCGGTCTGCAGACCCACCCTCCCTACTGTGAGCCTCTCTGTTCCTAGGAAACCCTGGGATCCTAAAACCATCTTGCCACTCACTGGCTCCTGATTTTCCCCTGGAGTCAGCAGCTCCCAAGACCTTGGGAATCCCTGAGGTTCCATAGCCTCCAAGCTCTCTCCTGGAGCCCTGAACATCTGAAGGAGCACCTGGCCATCCCTGTGTCCCTGGCACCCCTGGAGCCCTGGGGCTGTCCCTGTGTCCTGTCCCATCTGCAGTCCCCAGCATTCCAGCCATCCCAGAGCCCACCAGAGTACTTGCCCCATTCACAAGCTCCATCCCCTTACCCCTCTCTGGACCATCCTTGGAGCTTGTACCATCACAAGACCCCTCTGATACCACCCAATATCCTGACCCAGGCCCCATGGCTTCCTGGTCTCTGGGCCCACCCTTATATCCCACTCCAGCCAATGAGCCTATAACTCCATACCTTCCTGAACCATCTTTAGAGCCTCCATGCCCTGACCTCATTTCCCCAGATCCTCCTGAGCCTCCCCTGTAACCTCCCTCCCTTCCTGGCCCCATTTCCCCTGTCCTCTCCAAGCCTTCCCTATAACCTACCGCATTCCATGATGAAATGCCCCCAGAATCCCCCACATCATCCCCATAAAGCCCCTTGCCCCCTAATGGAATCCTCCCCAAACCCCTTAAAGCATTCTTATAATTGTCTTCACCCTCTGATCCAATTTTCCCAGATCCCCCAAAATCATTCTTATAATCTGCCTTGTTCCCTAAACCCATTTTCTCAGGAACCCCCAAATCTTTCCCATAACCAGCCTCATCCACTGACCCCTTTTCCCCAGGACCCCCAGCACTATTCCTATAACCTGCCTCACCCCCTGTCCCCATTCTCCCAGGCCCGAGACCCCTTAACCCTCCTCCATAAGTTGCTCTGCCTCCGATTCCCTGAGGTCCTGGAAGTCCTGATCCATCCCCACAACCCAGCACATCGTTAGACCCATAAGCCCACTGGGTCTTGGAGGCAGCCTCGTGATGAAGCACTAATGCCTCGGGGAACCTGGTATCATCCCAGTAACCACTTCCAGCCCCAGGCGCCCTGGTGCCTGGGCCCCTGGGCCCATCCCCATCACCTACTTTGCCCCCTGCCCCCAGAGACCCTGGCTCCATGGCTCCTAGACCCCCAAAACCTTCTTCATAGCCTCCTTCTTCATAGCCTCCTTCTTCAAAGGACCCTAGAGCCCCTGAGGCTCTGAAGCTCCCATAATCTCCAGTCTGACCCCAAGAACTTGCCTTCCCAGAGCCTCTTCGTTCTGCATTCACATGTCCCTCCCCAATAGTCTCCACTGTCTCAGAGGCCTGGAGACCACCCCTCCCCACAGACCCCACTCTCCCAGGACTCCCTAGGCCATCATCTAAGCAATGCTCCACCCCAGGACTCATGTTCCCCTGGCCTCTGGAGGCATCCCAGTACCCTGTTCCATCCATGGGCCCTCCACCAGGGCTATGGGAGCCATTCTTGAAAGTAGCCACTCCCCCAGACCTCCTTCTTCCAGGACCATGGCCATCTTTGTCTCCAGACCATATTCCCCCAGGATCCCCTGAGCTATGTCTGTAATGACCTCCTTCCTCAGACTCTAATCCAGATGCTGTTTCTTCTGGCATCCCTGAGCCATTGCTATAACCAGCTTCATTTTCTGGACATTTTCCCATAGAATACCCTGAGCCAACGCCATCACTAGATTCTACTCTCCCTGGACCTCCTAACCTATCCTTTGAGCTCATCCCTCCTCTGGCCCTGTTTTCTCTGGAACCCCATGACCCTTCCCAGAAATCCACCTGAGGCCCTATTGCCCCTGAACCTCTTAGTCTATCAGTGCCTCCTGGTGTTCCCCCAGACCCCTGAACACCAAGAGCTGGAGACCCAATTAGCCTATGGCTTCTGGCATCCATCTGCCAACTAGACTCCATCGGCCCAGCAACCTGGGTACTGGCCATATCCCCTTCCTCTCCACCAGACCCCAGCACTCCAGGCTCATGATGGGCACCAGATTTTCTGAGGCTAGACCATGTGTCATCCCAAAGAACAATAATCCCAGAACCCCCTTCTCCCCTCTGACCTGCTCTCCCAACCTGGGAAGACTGGAGGCTCTTGGAGCCATCCCCTTCCTCATCCAAGACCCCAGCTATCTCCTGGCCATCCCTGCAGCTCAAGCCCCTTTCCCTGAGGTCCTGTGGGCCCCCTTCCCAGTGCCTGCCTCCTGGGCCTCCAGAGCCTGTTTTGTAGCCCCTTCCCCAAACCACTGACACCTCTGGACCCCCCTCATCTGCCTCCCACAGTGGCCCCTCAGCTTTGGCCTCAGGACTCCTATCCCCCAGGAGGAACTTTCTGCCACCAGATACTGGCAGTTCTTGGAAATTCTTGCCTCCAAATGCCTGTCCTAGAGACTCCCCTGACCCCAAGGGGACCCCTGCTTCCCCATAGTCAGCATCTCTACCTCCCTGGGAGCCCCAGGACCCAAGGCCCCCACCTGCCTTGGAGCTAGACTCTCTTTCTCCAGGAGACTCCAGAGCCTCAAGAATTCCTGCCCCATTACTGTTTCCAGCTTCTTCCAGGCTAGTCCCACTACCCCACACTGCCCTTGCCACTCTTCTCCCCCTTTCCTTACTCAGACCCTCCCTTCCCTCCACCTCATCCAGACTATCCTCCTGTGAAATCTTCTCCATCACCTCCCCTTTGGGCCAAGTCCCCACCTGACCCAACTGCGATCCCAGCAGGGCCCTCTTTCCAGATTCCATCTGAGAATCCCAGAGTTGCTCCTGCCCATGCCTGCCCATTTGACTTCCATCATCCTCTCTGTTCTCTTTTCCTTCCCAGCTGCTCCCCTGTCCTCCAACCTGGGCATGCCTGGACACAGCCTCCCAGCCTCCTGCTGTACCCCAGAATCTGTCCTCACTGCTGTCCCTGCCATGATCCTCCACGAAGCCCGGTCCTGATTTGGGGCCCTCTCCCTGTAGATGGGGCCTCCCTTGAAGGCTGCCACCCCAGCTTCCCTCTCTGTGGAGCTCATTTTCCCCAGGCAGAGTGACTCTGCCTTCCTCTGCTTCTGGAAAGCCTTCTCTCACCTGCCTGGGACCCCACGCTGATTCAGCTGCCCCCTCATTCCCCATGAAGGCAGAGCCATGCCCACCACAGCCCCCTTGGTCTGGCCCAGCTGTGAGCTGGAGCCCAGAAGCCAGCCCTGCCCAATCAAGGGAGCCCCCCATGAGGTCCTGCTCTCTGGGTTTCCCTCCCTTGCCACTGATCCCAGAGTCTTTTGCTTCGGAGGCCTGGGCTTCTTGCACCTGCAGCTGGCGGTCATCACCTGTGGTCAGAAGGCCTTTATCCTTCCCAGCTTTCGTGAGGTGGTGTTTATGTCAGAAGTCAGTGTCCCAAAGAGAGAGAAAAGAAAGGAACAAAATCCCTGTTATCTGGGGCCAAGGTACTGCCTAGCCCCAGTTGCTTTGTCTGGACCTCAGTTTCCCCAGTAGAAAAGGAAGCTGGGATGTGCCAGCTGATTAATGGGTAAATCTCATCACTACCTCCCCCAGCCCTATCCCCACAGGCCATTCTATATTGCAGTCTGGTTCATGAGGATTTTGGAGGAAATCCATCAGCCAAAATCATTTGCTTATCACACTGCCATGAGTAGCTGTGTGATTTAAAGCTCTAGTTATCCTATTGCCTGTCTTACAAATATACAGTTTCCTGGGATCATCCTGAACCCAAATCCCAATCCTCAGGGCAGTGTAAGGGTGTTCTGGCCCAGGGACTTCTCATCCATACTGAATGTCCAGGACCCTAGGGCCATCTTGGAATTCTGAGAGCCTGGAAGGGGCAGATGCAGCCAGGAGGACTGGATTGGCTGTGATGGGCATTGGCAGTGGACCCAAAATAGATCCACAGAGCCCTCCTCGTTCGATGAGAACGAGAGAAACATTCAAAAGCAAATGACTGACCAAAGGAAGCCCCAGCTGCCTGGGCTTCCTCATGCCCTTCCTCCCTTGGTAGAGGCAGGGAAAGCATGAGGTGTGAGCCACTCACCTTCAACCACCAGCCAGGCGCTGGAGGTGTGGAGCCCGGTACCCAGTGAATAGAGCCCCATGTCTGAGACACGGGCCCCCCTCACCACCAGCCGGTGGGTCAGCCCGTCAGGAGACACAAACACTGCATATCTGTCACTGGGCTGGATCGGCCGGTGCTGGAAATGCCAGGCGGCGCTGGGACAGGGGCTGGAGAGGGTACATTCAAAGACGGCATCGCCCTGCTCCTCGCAGTGGGCCTCGGCCAGCGGGACCACCACCCTGGAGGGGATGGCTGCCGGGAAAGCAGGAGTGGGGGGTGAGCTTGACCTGGAGTAGAGTGGCTGGGAGCTCTCGGACCAGCTCAGCCACAAATTCCCTGTGCTACCTTGGGTGGGTCACCCTCTTACTGTGATAGTTCCATCCCCATTCTATAAGGGGCTATGCTCAGGAAGGCTATTTTCAGCTCTGGAATTCTATAATTCTAAATCCCAGAGCAATATCTGGGGGGAAGGTGGGTGCATGAAGGAAACCAATATGCCGAATACCAGTGCTTTATATACATCATCTTACTCATCCTTATGGCCATGCTGAGGTAGGTGTTAGAATTTCCTTTTTACAGATTAGGAAACTGAGACTCAGAAAGATTCAATGACTTGCCCCAGTCTTCCAGAGCTAAGAGGTGGCCCAGCCAGGACTCAAACCCAGGTCCGACGGACTCTCAAGCCCATATTCCTTTTTCCATACCATGTTATTTCCAGGGTTTTCAAAGCTCCACCACAGGCACCCCAGACCTGTGGGAGACATCACCCCCGTCTCTCTTCCTCAGCCTTGACTCAGCCCTGACCTTTGTGGTGTATCTGTCCCAAGTGTCCTCCACCTAGGCGTCTTCTCCTCCCAAGAGGCCCCTGGAGCTGTCCAGTGTCCCAGAAGCCCTGTGTACACATGGACCCATGGGGATGGGACAGAGTTGGATGAGGAGAAAGAGCATAGGAGGAGATTCTTGCTGGAGAGCTGTGGGAGATGAGGACTGTGCATCGGAAAGGAGCAAGGGTATGGCTCGAGGCTGTGAAAGTACTTTGAATCTGGTCTGAAAATATTTGGGAGCTACAGAAGGTCTATGACTAGGAGCATGGCTTGTATTTCTCTGTCTGTGACTGTAACTCAATAGAGCCCAGCTCAGTACCAAGAAAAACTTCTGAGCAAGACTTTTGGAAAACAGAGGTCATCATAATTTAACCATCTGGGTGTGCATCCCTCTCTCCACTAGACTTTGCTGTCCCTGATGTGAGGGCCATGCCACATTTATCTTCCCCCCAGCCGTGGCACCGACATGGGCCCTGCTTCTGACAGATCTCCCCTTCTTGAACTTCCACAGTGAAGACCACTCACCGCTGACCTCCAGTTCCGTGGAGAAGACTTCGGCATCTTCCACCTTGACCTGGTAAAGGCCGGCGTCCTCGGGCCGCAGGTCCTGAATCTGGAAGTGGTAGCGCTTTCCCAGCTGCCGCAGACAGTGTTTCATGTGTTTGTCGAAGCCGTAGGGGACCATGTCACCATCCTGAGGAGCGGGATGGAGGGGGTGGTCTCAGCATCTCGGCGGGCCCCCAGCCCCTCCTGCCCACTCCCACTCCAGCCACAACCAGCAGCTATCTCCCATGGGCCCAAGCACCAGACAACACATGCCAGTTTCAGCCGGTGCTGGAAATGCCAGGCGGAGAAGACAAGGGAGAAGCAAGTCTGAGGAGGAGGGGAATAAACATTCTAGGAATTTCCATGATTCTTACCATGGAATAAATAATCTGCAAGTGTTATGCCAAGAGACACCTGAGATTGCTGAGCTTGTGGCTCAGGCAACCAGGCCCTGCACGGTCGGCGGGCCAGAGCTAAGGCAGCAGGGAGGGTGCAGGGGCCCCCACTTATTCATTCTCAAGTCACCAAGTGCCCTTCCTGCCACCCTACCCCACCCGCCCCACAACGAGGAGGGAAATTCTCCAAGACCACATTTCTTAAGGCTCTACAAAACCCAGTAATATCCACATGGCCACTTTAGCTAAGCCCTAGCTAGATCTGCTACTTGCTGAATATTAACAATCAGGTGCTCACTATGTGCCAGGCACTATTTTAGGTACTTAGGACAAATCAGTGAATAATACAAAGGTAAAATTCTATGGGGGAGACAGACAAATAATAACATGATAAATAAGTAAGTAAAACAATGCTTGTAAGGAAGCAATAGAACTAATGAAGAAAGCAAAGGGAGAGGAGAGTAAGGGGTTTGGGAGTGGTGGGTGAAGCTGAGGAACATGGCAGTTTTAAACAGGGAGGTCAGGGGAAGCCTCACTGCTGGTGATGGAATAAGCCAGGTGGATATGAGGGACGAGCCTGCCAAGCAGAGGGAAGAGATAGAACAAAGGGACAGAGACAAGGCCATGGTAGAGGAGTGGAGTAGCAAGGGAAAGAATAGGTCACAGATGGAAGGAGAGGGGTCACAGGTGGAAGGAGAGGGACAAATCATGCATGATCACATTTAATTTCAATAAGCCATGAGATGGGCTGTATATTATCCTCAGTTGACAAATGAGGAAACTGAGGCACAGGAAAGATGAGTATCTTGTCCAAGATCACACAGCTAGTTAGTGATAGAGCCAGGATGAGTTTAACTATAGAACTAATGTTGTGCTTTGATGCCTCCTGCCCCCATACCTGGTTGATGGGTAATTATTCCTGGCACCCGGAAAGGGCTGTGTCAAGTCTCTGGAGAGACAGCTGTGGTATAAGGGGAGGCACCTCCTCAGAACTTGCTTTTATCCCTGTGCCCTGGCATTAGATGCACTGTACACAGTTATAGGCTGGAGAGTCTGGTTGCTCAGTGAGAGGTAAGGGGTATTTCTGTCTACATTACAGTTTGACCTGGCTCCAACCATGGACTCCACGGGATGAGGGACTCACCACCACATTCTGGTTGTTCCCATGGAGGAGGCTTGGGACTCATGGTTCCTCTCCCCAAGACCCGCAGCATCCCTGCAAGAATCACCCCCCACCCCCAATGCCCCCAGCCTCACCTTATACAAGTAAATCTTGCTCTCAGGATCCTTGAGATCCAGCTCCAGGTCAAACACTGCAACCCCCTCCTTGGTGACCTTGATGTGTCTCAAGTTGGAGATGGCGTTGACATACTAGAGGGAAGACACACCCACCAGGGAGCTCTCTGAGCTCACTCTTCAGGGAACTCCAAACCCTTGTAGACTCTGATGCCATCCAAGTCCTACAGTAGCCCAGTTGAGTCCTCATTGCCCATTTGACATGTGTGGAGTCTTGAGCCCCGTGGGGAAAGAGATTCTCTAAGATCAGAGAACGGATCAGGAAGGCAACTAAGAAAGGAACCCAAGTGCCCAGGTGCTCTGCAAACATGGTAGGGTTTTCTCATTCATCTGTTCTATCATCTGGTAAACACTTGTTGAGCACCTACTGTGTGAAAAGCTCTGTGCTGGCCTGGGTTAAAGCAGATCAGGGAGCTTGGAGGAGAGAAAGCTGAGACCCCTAGATGGGAGGTTTGATAAACCTCTTGCAAGTGGATTAAATGGTCTTTTTAGGATAATTAAAACTAGTTGTTTTTCATTCCCAGAAGAAAAATTAGACTTATAGGTTAGTCACCAAAAACAACTTCCTCTACAGTTTATAAGATGCTGGAAGAAGAGTGCTACTGGAAACTGTGAAATTCTCTTCACTGGTAGAAATAAGATTCAGTGTCTGGTGACAGGACGATGAAGATGATGGTGGTGATGATGATGACAGCTGGCATTCCCTCTTAAGTATCAGGCACTAGACTAAGTTCTTTATGTACAGTCTCTCATTCATTGTCTCAATAAACTCATGAGGTAGGTATGCCTATAATCCCGATTTCACAAGCGAGGATACCAAGGCACAGACACCCTAACTTTTCCAAAGTCCCAGAGTTGAGCATGTTGCAGATCCAGGTGTCAAAGCCAGGGTGCCTGGCTCCAGTGCCTGGGTCCTTAGTCGGATGCCATGTTGGTGGAGCTGGGACTTGGGGCCTAGATGAGGGCAAGCCCTTACACCATGCTTGGTTTCCCAAATCCTGCCTCCAAGCTCATCTCCAGTTCTGAGGCCTCAGAAAGGGACCTGTGCTCCCAATGTGTGGGATTGGGGCAGGGACAGGGGTACCTGCGCCATTTTGTCCTCCTGCTCCTTCTGCATCTGCTGCAGCTTGCGCAGCATTCCCCGGTAGTCAACGATGCCATACTTCCTGCAGATCTGCTCATAGTCCTTCCGGTCCGCCGTCATCAGCAGCTGCCACACTTGTTCAGAGTCCATCTTTTTCGTGGGTGCTGGGGGTGGGGCCCTGGAGAGCAGGCAGGGCAGGTCAGAGGTCAGGGGAGCCCCAGGTGCTGGCCACCTGGCCCTGGTGCCCCTGAGGCTGGAGAAGCTGTCAGATTTGTGCTTTTTGAGGAGGAAATGGACCTGGGTACTGGGAACCCTGGGACTGACCACTGTCGGGCCTGGCAAGATCGAGAGATGGGCCGGTGAGGGCCTCATCTCATGAGCCAGGTTTTCACCAGAGAAAGTCTGCTCTCAACAGCTTGTATTATAGACTTCTAAGCAGGATGTCTTTAGAAGGAAAACGTTCTGTTGTGTTAAAAAAAAAGTTTAAAAGTCACTGTTCTGGGGAGCGGATGTAGCTCAAGTGTTTGAGCACCTGCTTCCCATGTACAAGGTCCCAGTTTCAATCCCTGGTACCTTCTAAAAACAAAACAAAGAAAAAAAAAAAAACCTTCTCTCATTGGGGAATGGATGTAGCTCAGTAGTTGAACACCTGCTTCCCATGTACAAGGTCCTGGGTTCAATTCCTGGTACCTCCTTTAAAAAAAAAAACAACAAAACACTCTTCTAGTGGAGTGCCCTGTTTTACCAACGAGTAAGTTAAGGCCCAGAGAAGAGAGATGATTAGCTAAAGAATATAGAGCTTAAAAGTGGGAGAACTGTATCCAGAATTCCCAATTCCATGCTATTTCCATCCCACCACCTGCTATGGCTTTCCTGGATGTGTTGGATAACAAGGGTTGGGAGCTGTGCCCCACTTGCTTATGGAAATGGCAGGGGACAGGCACCATGGGGACCCCTAAAGTCCCCGTGGACAGACCCAGACTCACCTCTTTTTCAGCATATTCCGGAAGTCCATCAGCTCCTTCCTGAGGTCTAGAAAATGAGTAAGAATGAGGTCCGAGGCCCAATGTGGAGAGCTGAGGCCCTAATTCAGGGCCTTTCTACAGCAAGAGGCTTGGGGAGGGGATGGAAGAAGGACCTGTGGTCCAAGGCTGACAGCAAAGCTTTTGAAATGGACTCTCCCACATGCAGACTCACAGGTGTCAGGGGGCTAGACTAGGGGGTGGGCATCAGGCAAGAAGTGGCCCCTGCCCCAAAAGGCCCAAGGAGACTACTGATAAATCTACTTACCCTCCTGGGGTTCCTTGTGCCTTTTCCGACTCTTCCGAAAGCCAACTGTACCACCCAGGGAGGAGAGAAGGGAGTTGGTGTGAATAGGCAGGGAGAGAGACAAGACACAGATGGTTTTCCTGTCCTTCCCATTCTCCTCTAAGGTGTGGCCACATCCCAGCAAGAGGGACGGAGCAGGGCAGAAGGTCCAGAGACTTCATGTGACCCAAGTGGGACTGACCTGAAAACCATTTTGTGCAGGGAAGGCACACTCAAATGTCTACAGGGTCCAGGAAGGTGGCATAGATCAGTGCCATGGTCACTGGCGACCACAACAAACTGAACAGCATCTAAATGGGGCAGCTGCCCTTTGCTCCACCTGAGAGTTGTCATTTCGGAGTGTAGGCCAATATTGCCATACATGTCAGACACTGCTGATCGCCTGATCCTGCAGCCGTGAATAATATCCTTCTTCTTTGCTTACTTCCACTAGAGAAGCTGGAAAAGCTAAACACTTGCCTTCCCAGCTAGCTTTGCAGCTGGGAGTGGTTGTTCTGACCCATGAGACATAAGCAGAAGTCTCCCAGGAGTTTCTGAGAAAGCTTTTGTGGTCTTGATAAAAGGGGCAGGTATACCTGGGGCTTCTTCTTTCTTCTTCATCCTGACTTGAATGTGGATTAAGTATGGATGGCAGCAGCCATTTTAGGACTATGAGGTGGTAAACCAATCTGCTAAGGATGGCAGGGCAGTGAGACAGTGCTGAGCATGCTGTGAACCTTGGACTCCCCATCTCAGAACTTATCATTATGTGAAGTAATTAAATGTCTATTTCTTGGATTACTCTTAGTAGGGTTTTTTGTTACTTGTAGGCAAAAACATAACCAATTGCGACATTAGCTCTGCTTTTTCAAGAGACATTTGTCTTCCAATTATTGCATATTGACAATTAATTAAAAACTTTTGAGACATTATGCAAACCAAACAAGACACGTCTGAGAGAAGTTACCTGTTTGCCACCTCTAATGTAGGCCTGTACAAAACATTCTTTGTCCAGAGGAGAATATGAGGCCCAGAGAGGAAAATGGAGCCCATTGAATGAGTTAGCAAAACATCCAGGACTTACATACCAACTTCCACGTCCTGACATTCCACTGGGCCAAGAGAATATCATTCAGAGTATCTGCAACAAGGCATTTGCCGAATGTGTGCCCTTTGCATCAAATGTTGGTTTAGTGTGTAGGTAAATGAAGCGAGGCCTCTGGTGCAAGGTGGGGCTGCAGCAACAGTAGCCCCAGGCCTCCCCCACCCCCACACCCCCATGCCAGGCACGAGGCCTCTGACTCCTCTGAGGGGTCTCTGGGGAGAAAGCCAGGCCGGCGCCCCAGGCACCCATTGGGCAGGCTGTGGCAAGCCCACCTTCGATGACGGTGAGCCTCACGGAGCACACGGCCTCTCCGTACATGTTCACGGCCGTGCAGCGGTACAGGTCCGCATCCTCGCCCGTCAGCTTGTTGATCTACAGAGAGAGCAAGGGCAGGGGAATGGGGCTGGTGCTTCCCCTTCCTCCATTTACTAGCCATGACGATGCATTGGCGGTGTAAAGATGAATAAGGCACGCCCTTGACCTCGTGGAGCTCATGGTCTTCATCAGGAAAGACAGACTCCAAAACAAAAAACTGCATCAGGTCAGAGGGGGCATGCACAAACGCTCTGCCATCAGGAGCTGTGTGGTGCAGTAGAGCGAGCTTGCTCTTTGAAGTCAGATGGTGCAGGGACTGAAGTATTAATGATAATATCTTGTAAAGTAGGGAGTGGCCAGGATTCAATCAGGTCAAATGCCTAGCCCAGGGCCTGGCACATAGTAGGCAGTCAACGATTAGTTAATATTAGCCAACACTGACAGAGGGCTCACTAGAGGCCAGGCACGGGCTAGACGCTTTAAATAAACTGCTAACAACCCCATCAAGTGGGGACTATTATGACCCCATTTTACAGATGAAGTAACAAAGGAACTTGCCAAGGCCACAAAGCTCTTGGGTAGTGAAGCTGGGATGGAGCCCAGGCTGTCTGACTCCAGCTTGTGCCCTTAAGCTCCAGCCTCTGCTTCCTCCTAGGCTGCCAGTAGAGGCACCTGTGAGCCTGCCACATCCACTCCTGGGCCAGGCCACCTTGAGCCACAAGCGGAACCTCAAATAGGAAAGTCCCTTGCTCCTTTGGGATTGGAAGCTGCCCAGGAGAATGTCAAGGGGTCAGGAAGAGGGGTAGTCCCTGGTCAGGGGGACAAGCTGAGGGTCTTACCTGCAGCATGTGCTCCTTGCCACCAGGGGCGGAGGACACCTGGTACTTGCTGGGGTCGCTGAGGTCGCCTTTGGTGCACTGCCAATGCACCTTGGGCCTGGGCTCCCCACAGACCACGGCGCGAAAGGTGGCGTTTCTCCCTGTGATAGGAAGGGGGCGTTGACAGATTGGGGGAGGGCGTGACGGTATACTTTATTTAGGGTTTAGCATATGTTTAACCTCACTGCTCTAGAAACTTCAAATGGCCCGTTCCACCCTGCCTATTCCAAGAAGGATACCAAGCCTTGGTCCCCTTGACTCAAGAACTCTTAAAATGATAGGCAGAAGGAGCATTTGCCAGACACCCAGAAGACAACCCTGTCCTGGCTTTTGTCTGGCAGAAGCCTGGGCTCCTTGAGGGCCAATGCAGCTGGACTGCCCTTGGTGAAAGGAAGCGAAGCGGGGCTGGGGGTGAGAAGGGCTTTTGGGAGTAAGTGGGTAAAGGAGTGTAAAGGCCTCTCCACAAGACTGGGAAGGGGGTGAGTTTTTATGGGTTCCATGTCCACTCTCTAGGGGGAGGACTGGCTGTTTGGTGCCCACAGGAGCTCGTCCTGTGACACAGGTTTCCAGGCTCAGCAAAGCATCCAAGCTCCACGCTCGACCTGGAAGTCTCGGAACTGCTCGCCCTCCAGGAACCACTCTGACTCCACCTGCAGCATCTCCAAGACCCAAGACCCTCTCCTGTGACAAGAGACTAAATTTCTCATGACCTTGTTGAGTGGGGACTTAGAATCGGGTTTAATTTGATTTAGGAAAACAAAGCATCTTTATTTTTCTTCTCACAAAATGTTGTGGACTAAAGTTCATCGCAGGGACCTTTGTTGCAGCAAGAACACAATTTCCCACCCTTTCCCACCTAAGACTTTGTTCCTAACACTTTTTAGGGCACTTTTCCCATATGGCCTTCTAGACAGGCTGAGGGCTTGGCTTGCTGGAGGCAAGGGCTGGGAGGGCTCCAAGTGAACTCAGTTTTAATAGTGCCTCTCTGCAGCAGCTGCCTTGAGGCAGGGACTGGGGAGAGAGGGGCTAGTGAACACCACAACCTCTCCCCATTTCCCAATTTAGCATTGCTCCATCCTTGCCCCCCAAATATTTCTTGCATCAGCATAAGACAGCATCTCTTCACTGCTTTTACCTGCTCTGCTCCCGAAGCCTCTTGCTTCTTCTGGGCATCCAGGCATGCAGTCCACCCCCCCCCCAGCTTGGCAGGGTTCTGGGAGATGTGGTACTACCTGGAGATGGACTTAGGGCCTGGGCAGCAAGCCCAGCAAGGGGCAGGCCCAGGCCCTCCTCCCCCGTGCATGCTAGGAGGTGGAGGAGCAGGACCTTGCCTCCTCTCAGCAGCTGCCCCAGGGCTCACCCTCCTGCAGAGCCAAGGTGATGGGCTTCTGCTCAAAGTCCGGAGTGCTGCATCCCTCAGGGATCTCCTCCGCCAGCTGTCGGATGCTCACCCCAGGGAGGGAGGACTTCTTGAGGGACTTCCCTGGAGAAGATGGGAGAGGGAGATGGATCCTCCCCTTCTCCCTCTTGAGTGGTCCCTCACCAGTATGGAGAACCTTCCCACTCACCCAACGAGCAGAGACCCCTCCCCTCCTCTCCTATTGTTGGGGCAGAATTGTCTCTAATAAATCCTGCCTGTGAAGGACGCTTTTTAATTTCCCAGTGGGACTCTGAGCAGTGTGGATGGAGCCCCCTGGAATTGGGTGGGAAGTACCCTGGGGGGAACCCGAGAGTGTCACTGGGGAAAAGCTGGAGAAGGGGTCCACCTCCTGTAGCAGGAGGCCACCTGGGGGTGGGGGTGGGGGGCTTGGCACCCTTTACTTGTGAAAACAAATCAAAACCCAAAGCTGAAACTAAAAAAACAAACAGCCAGATGAGTTCCCAAAGAGCTTTGACCCCTACTTCTTCCATCCTCTTCACTCTGGTGAGGAGCACCAGTGAGGGGGTGGGTATGAAGGCTGGGGAAGGGAGAGAGGATTGGTCCTTTGCTCACCCTCCATAGTTCTGGCTCCTCTTTGGCCACTCTGAAGGTGGAGATTGATTTCCTGAGAAGAGAAGATAGAATTGCTTAGGAGAGGTCCAGCTGCTCTCACCCTACCCCTTCCATACCATCAGTGCATCAGGCAATATTTGGGGAAGAAACTGGAAAGAGCTGTTGCCCCTGAGAGCTGAAGGCCTTGTCTAACCCCAAACTGATGATACTTGATTAATTTCCTGCAATGCTCTGGCCCCAGAGGCCAAGGAAAAGTAGGATGCTGCCCACCTGACATCTCTCCCAGGTAAAGGAAGCCATAGGGCTGAGCCCTAGCCTCCTGGTGGGAGCTCACTCCCTGTGATCACCCAGAGGGTGAGACACCAGCCTTTGCAAACCTCGGGAAACCAAACTCAGGGAATTTGGGACTCTTCCTGCTGTTTAACAGTCTCCTCCCAGACTTTGGAATGTGAATTATCTAGGGATATTCTCTGACCTCCTGGCTCCTCCCTCAACTCTGAGATTTTTCTGGCAGGGCCCAGCAGTCCTTTGCCTCCCACCCTCACCAATCTGGAATCCTTCAGATCACGGGGTCTGCAGGGAGAGTCTCCTGACTTGGCTGTTCTCAGTGCAGCCCAGTGGGATCCCCATAAATCCATCTGCTCCTGCCTGAAGTGGGTGAATTATAGTGTCGGGTGAACAAGTGTTTTCCAACCTCTCCCTACCACCACCGCACTCTCTCCCCCAGATTTCTTCTCGATTAGATCCATCTGTTAGGACTGATGGGGTGCACAACCCAGGAGACCGTCAGGGTTGGCTCTGGGATGGGAACTCTCTTGTTGAGAGCAGTGAATGGGGGTGGGGTGGGAGGTTGAAAGACTTCTCCAACAATCCCACCTCTCGTGTGGCTGGCCTACGGCCAAGCGGCTCCACCTTGGGGATTCTATTCCCTGCCCAAAAAACCCTGTCATCATCATCAACATAGAATCACCCATGACACAGCAAATTCCTCCCTCCACCTGACACTTCCATTTCACATCTGCCCACCCACTGGCAATTCTGGTCCCAAGTGTCCCCTCTATATCCCAGCCACTGCCCCCCCAGCATGCTGGAATGCTGGGGGGTGCCAACCGCGTTCTGGAGCGGTCACAGGCGCACAGCCGCTGTCCTCAGGGAGTCACGAGGCAGGGTGAGGGAGGCGGGAGACGGGCAGCCAATAGAGGACCCAGCTGGTCATGGCTAGGGGCAGAGAGCGAATGCTGTGGGGGGGGGCCTCTGTCCCACCCACTCCTCAGTTCGACCAGACTAGTAGAAGGTGAGGGTGTTGGCATCCGTCCATGACCTCACACTGTAGTTAGAGTAGTTTGAGCTCAACACAGTTATCTTTGTCACCATCTTCATCATCAACTCCACCACCAGCTACCAGTCAATTGCTCAGCTATTTGTCACATATGAAGAAACATAAAGACAACAGGAACCAGTAAAGAAGGGAGAGAGAAGCAGAAGCCCTACGGGAACTTGGGGGCAGCCTGATATTAAGCCATCCCATGCTCAGGATCTCCATTCTCCTCAGGAATAAGCCAGGTTTGGCACAGGGCCAATGACAAATAAAGATGAGATCTGCCTGGTTGGGGATTGGAGGGCTGTTGTCATGATTGGGGGGGATGGGGAAGGAAATGAATTCTGTCTTCCATGGTTCATTCCCACATCAAGAAGAAACCTAATTCTTTTCCGCACCAAACAGCAGCTTGTGTCCTTGCTTCAGCCTAACAAGACTCTCCTCACTGGACCCCAAGCCAGTGGCTTGCTGGCCTCTCTCCAGGACCCCACAGCCTTCCCATCTCTGCCCTGAGCCTCTCTTCCATCCTGCAGATCCAGCTTGCTGGTACCTCCAATTTGAGTTGAGGCAAGGAGAACCAAATGCCAAACAGGGCTTCTCTCAACTGCTTTGACCATTTTATTAATCAAGATGTTGTAACAAGTCCCAGCCCTGGTGTCCTTATTCTGGACAGGTGGGGAGATTTTTAATCTGGTCATCCTTGCACACTCTAAACCAAGCGGTGTCTGGAAAATCAGAGCCAGGGCAGAATCACCCAGATGAGACTCAAGGAAATTCTCTCCTCCAAATATCCCGGAGCTGTCCAGAGGGGATGTATATGTACCCCCCAAGGAGTGATCAGCCAGCCCGGGGATGTTTCCCCGTCTCACCTCATGCCCACTGCTTGCTTTTCATGAGCAGAAAAGTCAGAAAGCAGGTCAGTGACTCCGTCTCTGCTCTGGCCCCTCCCTGTTTGGGCAGCCAGGTGTGTAGTGCCCACTTACCTGGCTGCACTGCCGGCCTCCTGCCTCCATCTGCTCCCTACTCCCTGTTCCCAGCTGCTGCTCACTGCCAGAGGCTCTGAATTGACTGCCGGTGGACTGGTCGTGCTGGGAGCAGATGTAGGTCAGGCCAGGCTGCTCTGGCTCCCTCAGCCCCTCCCACTCCCTCCACCTCCCCTCCTCCTTCTCCAGTCCAGCCTTGGCAGGGCAGGGCCCCCCAGGGTTGACGCCCTAACCTCAGAGGAGGTCAGAGATGGAACAGTCCTATGACATCAGCTCATTCAAATCCTCATTTTGCAGAGCTTTAAGCTCTTAACCAGATCGGCTTAATGTAAGTTTGCTCCATGTTGTCTTATTTATGTAACCCCCTTTTTGGAGGGAGGGTTTTTTTCATCATCCAAAGCATCAACTCTTCAGCTGGTTGATCCTTTGTAACTCTTGATACTCTAAGTCACACAGGCACATGCTGCCACTGCCCTCTTGGGAATCACAATCAAAAGTGGCCCCCAAAAGGCAAAAACTTCAGGAGCAAGTCAAACCCCCAGGCAGACAGGGGGGCATGGTCCCAAAGGATCTGCCACAGGGTGCACTCTGCTGAGAGGGGTAGAAAAGGGAGAGAGACTCCAGGTATTGTATAGCCAGAAAGCCTTTTAGGAGGAAGTAAGCTTTTCAGGAGCTTTTTAAGGAATAGAGGGGTGGCCTGAGCAGCTGGGCTGGGGGCTGCAGTTGGCAGGGCAGCTGGTCAGGTTTTTGAGGAAGCACAGATGAAAAGTGGAGCTGGGGATTGGATGCTGGTAACATATTTTCATAAGGAAAGTGGAGGCAGGTGAGGCCCAGAAGGAGATAAGTCCCCCAGGTCTGTCTTGGAAACTCTTTATGGAGAGAGCACACTTTTGTTGCCACGAATCAGCAAGGCTTGATCAGGTGAAATGGAAGGGAAAGGAGGTTAATGTTTCCTTCCGGGGAGAGCATGGATATTTACATGTACTCATTAATACACTGCCCTTTCCACAGGCACTTCCTAGGCCTGTGCCCCCAGAGGGGGGTGTTTGACCTCTCACTTGCACTCAGATGTGTGTGCATGCATTTGTGTGTCCCCCTGTGTGTTTCTAACTCTCGATGTCAGGGACTGGTCTTTCATTAATTCATTTATGTGTTGCACACCATCCTTGCTTCATGCCCTGGTTGTGGCACTGTATTAGGTCCTGGGGATACAAAGGTGAGCAAATAGACAGAGCCCACCCCTCATAAAGGTTAGAGTCTAATGGTGCAGACAGATGTTAAATCATCACAGGAATGAATATCCCATTACAAACTGCACTGTGTGCTCTATAGCCACTGATAAAGAGCCAGGGGAGCTGGATTTTGGAGAGTTGGAGGAATAGCTACAGGAGGCTGAGGCTGAACAGGTAGGCTTTGGAAGCCATTTAAGAATTTTGATCTTTATCCTAAGGGCTGTTGAGGTTTGTTCATACCACAGAGGAAGGGACTGTGACAGCTCCAATTTGCATCTTGAAAAACTCACTCTGGCTGCTGATTGGAGAAGAGCAGAAGTGAGAGGCAGGAATCTAGCTGCCAAGAGGGTGGTCCAACAACCTCAAGGTGTTCTTTCTTACGGTGGGCTCCAGGGGCCTCCTGAGCTGTAGCTACATCGACCTGGGAGAGGAAAGGGGAGGCCATAGCCTGGCCCCATACAGAACCCTTCAAAGCATGGCATGTGCTTCTATTGCCGCCCGCCCCCCGCCCCCGCCCGGTTGCTGCTAGGTTTCTTCCCTGAAGCCTGGGGGTGGCCATAAGACCACTGCAACCTGGCCCCCATTTCCTCTGTTATAAGAGCAACTCACTTTAGGGGTCCTTTCTTCTCTGTACTGAATCCCTCTCCTTGCAATAAGATGGAAATTTCAGGGCTCCAAGGAACTGAGATGGGCCAAATGGTTGTCATCATTTTTTTTTTTAATTCCCAATCAAATGCAATGCCGTATAATATTGTTATGCCGACTATGTTTTGGCCATCCATGTGAAGGTGAGAATCGTCAGTTATATGAAAGATACTGGGCCAGACACTGACATTGCTCCTTGACATTGGGAGTTCCCGAGAAAGGGAATGGAAAGGGGCTACCCAGCCCCTCCTGGGAATTTCCCAGCTACCATTCAAGCCATCCAAGGGCATGTTTTACTTTCCAATGTCTTTCTCAGTGCCCAGATTTCGGCTACTGGTGAAATCACACCATATCTCCTGTGGCATTACTTTTTATACCTCCTGAGAGACCTTTTTTGGGGGAGGGTGGGGGGTGAAGCTAAAGGAACAAGTCCTCACCTTTATTGATTAGGGGAACATTCATGTCAAAAGAACTCCAGGCAAGGGAATTGCACGCATTATTCATTCTTCCTCAGTGTAGATATGCACGGTCTTAGCTTCGGTAGAGAAAGGCTCACCATGTATTAAAGCTCTTCTGTTTCCACAGAGGGAAATGTACTCCATAGCTGGTGCCAAGAGGCTCAGGCTCCATAAAGGGATGCCTCTCAGAGCCCTCTTGCTCCCCCTGGCATGGGTTGGTTGAGATGATTTCTGAGATCCTGTTCAACTTGAACATTCTGAAAGTACCATGCCTTCCTGTGAGTGTGTTCCACGGGCAAGCCTTATGGACTCAAAAAGCGGAATAATCTCATGTGGGGAGTTTGAATTCTTTCACAGGCAGCCATTGCCTCTACATCTTGGTGGGAAAATGACTCTGTCCCAGGTGGGTGAAGCACTGAGAACGTTCTCCACGAGACAGTGTCCATTCTCGCCCCCACTGAGGTCCAGCTAGATGGGTTGGGAGGGTGAGGTTCTAACCAAAGACACACACACACACACACACACACACAATGTCACCGACAGAGCTGGACTTCCCCCTGTAAGCACACTTGCTGCCTTGTGGGGACGGTTCCATTATTCACATATTTGGGCTCATTTCTGGGCTGGGCTGTGGGACTTCATTCCAACCATAGCTTGATCTAGGGAGGTGGAGCTGGGAGGGCTGGGTAGGGGCAGGCAGCACCCTTCCCGTGGCCGCAGACCAGTCTCCCTGGCCCCTGTCAGGGCTGCCCTCTGGTCTGGCCCTGTTCTCTTGACCACCCACTCTGGCCACCATGGCTGCCTGCCCACCCAGGGGCTCTGCCTCCTCCCTCCAGCCCAGCCCATGGTCAGCCTCAGTTCAGGTCTTTCTCACTCCACCTGCAGAGTGATGAGTCCTTTGTGGCCTCATAGGACCAAACCGTGGAGACCCCAAGGGCAATTTCACTTTTGGCAACAGAGCAACTTGAGCTAAGGACCAATGCCATCATATGAAAGGGCCTAGCCTAGCAGGTCTAGCTGGCCAGCAGGCTGCAGAAGCGTCCTTTGGAGGCCCCAGGAGGAGAGGCTGGGGAGGAATCTCCACTCAGTTTCTGGGGGGGGGTCGGTTAGGCCACAACAGGCATGTGTCCATTGGGGCAGTGTAGAAACTCACAGAACATCAGAGCTTGAGGGGACCTTTGAGGGCATCTGATGACAACCATAGAATTATGCTAACAGCTACAGCACTGGACTCATAGCACTTGTTACAGACCAGACGTTCTCCCAAGGCTTTAGATATATTAACTCATTTAATCCTCACAACAAATCATAAGGTAGAATCACTTACTAACCCCATTTTACAGAAGGGGAAACTGAGGTAGAGATCACCTAACTGCCCAAGGTCCCAGGCTAGTGAGTAACTGTGCCAGGATGTGGACCAAGGTCTAGCACCCAGTCTGCTCGCCTCCGCGCTAGCATTCTGCAGCTCCAATCCAGAGAGGAGTGGCCTGGAGAGCAGCAGAGGCCTCCCCGAAGGCTCAAGGGCAGCAGCAGCAAAGGATCCTTCCAGGAAGCGGCTCCTTTGATCTCATCAGGTGAGGAGAAGATGGGTAAACCACTCCTGCTAAACGAGGTGCAGACCGGCTCTGATTTCTAAGCTTGCCTTTTCTTGAAGTCGGCCATTTTACAAAGTCTATTCTCAGATAATCACAGCAAATCATAGAATTTACAGGATGCAAGCCACTGTGACACACGGGTGATTTCATTTAGTCCATAGGAAGTACCGGATGAAGTAGAAACTGCTAACCTCCATTTCACAGAGAAGGAAGCTGAGGCTAACAGCAGCAAAACAACATGCTAGCAAGTGATTGGGTAGCGATGTAAACCCGCGGTCTGATTCCTCTGTACTTCTCTTCCCAGCCTAGATATTCAGCATTTAAGAACATAGATATAATTAACATTTTGCAGCTTTCATAGCTTTATTCTTTTGGTCATGAACCTCATCCTCCAAAGGTCTACTAGAGTCTCTTAGAAGTTGAGAATGGCCCAGGCACTTTCAATTTTGGGGACTCTCAGTCTATTTACCAAAAAAAAAAAAAAAAAGTGGGGGGGAGTGTGTAGAAATGACAAAATGGAGCTAAAAAGTGGTGGTATATTTTAAATATTTACATTTAACCACTTGGCACTTTTAATCCATAAACACAAAATACCATGGCAATATAATCATGCTGTATATAAGATTATTGCAGGAGTTATACAAGTAGTTAATTCATGGTGTCCCTACCAGTGGACACTATTCATGGTTTAACATGTTTAACACTATTCACGGTTAAACGTGTTAACTGAGCATCCTCTTCGTTTTTCCTGTCTGTGTTTTTTCTATGACCTCGTGGATAACTCATTTGGAGATGATGTTGGAACCCTCCAAGGAGCCCCCTCCTACTGCCCATGGTAGGCTCTGCCTGGGGTTCTGAAGACAGAAGCTGTCCTGGGCTCTGCCTTATGCCTGGTCTCTCAGCCCAGCAGCCCCTGCCTGCTCCACTGTCCTTGGAAGCCTACCACACCCTCATGGCACAGGCTGCCTGGTGGCATCCTCACCACTTGCCCCTTACAACCACATGCTGCTGCTTCTCCGGGGGATGCCAGGCCTCACAGAGAGGGGCTTTATGCCGGACGAGGATGGAGAGGGTGGGACTGGAGAACCCTGGAATCATCCCTCAGCTCTCAGCCAAAACACCACCCAGAGCAACTCAGAGAACCCAAAGCTGAAAGCCATCTTTTCAGGTGGAGAAACCGAGTCCAGAAGGAGCTGGGGAAGCTGGGTGAGCAGAACATTCAAGCAGCTCAGAGAAGCCAAGCACCCTGAACTGGGAGAACTCTGTGGGACCCTGTGGCAGACTGGGGCAGAGAAGCCGGGAGCCCCAAGACATGGAACTGCCCCCTGGAAGCCCCCCAGGCAGCCTGATTTAGACCTGGATGTTAGAAACAGACTCAGTCAGGGCTGGAGGGACTCCTTCTAGTCTAAAGAGGCCGCTGCCCTGCCTGGGCAAGGAACCTGTGAGAGCTAAACTCAGCCAAAGCTTTTCCACCAACCAACACCTCTCCCCACCTGACCACCAGCTTGTCCTTTCCCAGTCGGCCTCGCTGACCTCTCGCCCCACTTCCTCCTCCCTCCTGCCTAGAATGCTGACTCTCCAGCCCTCCTGTGACCCCCATATCCGGGGAATGCCCCAAGGGCAAGAAACTGTGCTTCTCCTTCCTTTACACTAGAGCTTCTGAACAAGGGGTCGTGAGTTTGAATTGAAATTCAAAAAAACATTATTCTTGTGGGGACGTGTTGGTGCAGGTGTGATATATTTATTAAATAATATGCAGTATAGTGTGGACTTAGTAAGGGGTCCGCGGTTTACACCTGACTGGCAAAGCGGTTCATGGAAGAAAAAAGGCTAGGAAGCCCTGCTTTACGCCTTTCCCCACCCCACTGCACCCCAGGACAGGGCTCTGCCCACAGGGCAGCTTTATCACAGAGCAGTCTCTCCTGAGCACAGAGCCTGGGGGTTTCCCCACCCTGCAAGGAAAACTTGCCTTTAAGCAAAAAAGAGTCCAGGCTAATGTTCAGCAAAGCCTCACAGAGGAACATATAAACAGGTCAAATTCCTTGATATGGTAGAAAAGAGCTCTTTACCAACCAGCCCACCCTCCTACAGGTTTCATACCCAAGATTGTAAAGTGTCTTTTATACCTTGCAATGCAATTTGCTGTATATTGTAGACAGGAAGAGGGCCCACAAGAGGTTTTAAGGCAGAGAAATAACTGTGTTTTAGAAAAAGCCCTTGGACATAGCATTGGTTAGATTGAAGAGGAAAAAACCTGAAGCCAGGACCTGTTTCCACCATTAGACTGGCATTCCCTGAAGGTAGGGACTGTGTCTCCCCCATCAGGGGCTCCTGATGGAAGAGGCAGGGACTCCCAACCCCTGTGCCTAAGCCTGGAAACATGCCCAGGGAAAGCTCGATGTCAATTACCTGAGGAGGAAATTGGGGCCCCGATAGGACCTGACTTGCCCCTGGTGACTCCCACTCCACTGGCCAGCCAAGACCAGGACCCTGAAGATGCAACCCTGTGACTCAATCCCTCTGCCTCCAGCTCCGAGGGCAACATGGCTCCTTCCCTGGGATCAACTGTCCTCCCTCTGGCACCAACTTCCCAAATTCCCAGCGGCCTGGCCACATGCAGCTGGTGGTAAAGATCAGGCTGAAATCCCATCCCTAACCAGTGACTTGGCCCTGGGACAACGTGCCAGAGCTGGGAACTGCAGACAGGGTCAGGCTAAGGGCTGGGCAGGGAGCTAGGCTGGGGCTAGGGAAGGAGACTGGCAGGCCCTTGCCCACGAAACCCCAGAGGCAAGACTCCACTCTGGGGGCTGGACAGGAGACAGTTCTTGCCTTCAGGTGGCTCCTCTCCTGATGGAGAAGACCCCCTGCCTTCCATGTCTGATGGGGAGACATAATCTCTACTGTCAGGTCACCCATAAATGGTGTCTGTCATTGCTGTGCCTGGCTCTGGTAGCCAGTTCTACGACATACAGAGGTGGAAATGAATCTACAGTGAATGACTGTGCAAGGCACTTGCTATTATGATCTCAATTAATTTTACTGTTTCCATTGCGGATGACAGTGAGCAATTTGCACAATACTGTCGCCTCTGCCTAGCTGACTCCTTGTCACTTGATACGAATGTCACTTTCTGTGATTATCCAGTACAAAGTAGCATTCTCCAGTCCTCCCCTCACTGACACAGCACTTATTGCTATTGAATTACCTTTTATCCATGTATTTGTTTATTGTCTCTCTTCTCACTTTAAGATGTAAACCCTATGAGAGAAGGGACTTTGTCTTGTTTGCTGAGTTAAGTACAATGCTTGACTCTCCTTTATTTAATGAGTGGGGCCAAAGAATTTAACTAACTCCAATATGGGGGAGGGGGGAGAAGAGATTTTAAGTCTTCGCATTTGGGAGATGTGTCTGTAATTGACTAAAAGAGAGGGCAGAAGATGCCTATCTCTGCTCTGTGTAATAAAACGGTAAATGAAAGAAGGGTGAGGTTCTGAATAGCAAGGAACAAGAAGACGTGGGCTGAGCATGGGACTCCCTGGGAATTGCACAGTAAATGCAGGAGGAAGTTGTTAGAAGGTGGTGGGTAAGAGTTTCAAAGTTAAGGGCTGAGATTTGAGGGTAAGGATGCAGAATTCATAGACCCACCCTTGCCACAGCCTCTAACTACAATATTACCAAACAGTTTGGTAAGCCACCAAGTTGCTTACCAAAGCATCCTCCCTCACAATTCCTGGATGGAAATGGAAAATTGCTAACATTTGAAGACACAAGGGGAGACACAGTAGATGGCCAAATCAACTTCTCTTCATTGATTTTGGTTCAGAAAGAGCAATCAGCAGTTCTAAAACCGAAACAGAATTTGAGATGCAAATATTAAGATTCCATCAATGAAAAAAAAAAACAAGATTCCATCAATGATTTAAAGTTTCACAGACACAAATACCAAAGCAACAAAAAGGAATAACGGTCAACCAGCAAGATGGTGGCAAAGTAAGGAGCTCCTAGAGTCAGCTCGTCCTTCAGGGCAGTTAGTAATTACCCAGAGCTATCTAAAGCCCCTGTTTGGGGGTCCCAGGAGACCAGAAGAGCATACTGCAACATCCTTGAAAGAACGGAAGGAGGAGACTGCCCATCTGCAGAGAAGATTTGTCTTTTTTAAACAGAGACACAGAAAGACACATAGAGAAAGGAAGTTACCATCTTTGCTCCTTCCATGTGAGAGAGAAGACTGC
This sequence comes from Tolypeutes matacus, assembly GCA_026826555.1. Classification (NCBI taxonomy): domain Eukaryota; kingdom Metazoa; phylum Chordata; class Mammalia; order Cingulata; family Chlamyphoridae; genus Tolypeutes; species Tolypeutes matacus. The sequence continues at coordinate 43,083,227 of JAKSZT010054304.1, read as the reverse complement.
AGGAAACAGAAACACAGAGAGGCTAAAAGAGGTCCCAGCATCTGGAATCAGCAGATCACAGAGGCATGGAAAGAGGCCTCTGAGGGTTTGGGCCCACAGAGCAGCTCAAGTCTGAAGAGATGAACCAAATGTCTGGTCGCCCACAGTTGAACTCCAGGAGGTGACAGATTCTGGAGGGGAAAGCTGCTAATGAAGATGTGTTTTGTCAACACAACATAAGAACTGAAAGAAATGGTATCCATTAAACAGGATACCATAGAAATTATGTATCATGTGTGGACAGATATTATGTATCAGGTGTGGACCAGAACAGAATGAGAACAGTGGAGAGCTAGATGGATGAGAAGACTCCAGAAAAAATAAACTTGAATCAAGAGATCTTCTTATGTCTTAAGGTTGCAAACCTGGTTAGATATTTGACAGATCAATTGAACATTTGGGAAAACATACATATAAAATATAAAATTTAAGGAGATGATTATTAAATCCATGGAATCAATTTAAAATATAAATGTAGTATGCAATTTTTTTAAAAAAGGAAATAACCATGAGTGCTGGAGGAACATCAGTCATTATATAGTAAGGACAAGAATTTTGTTGAGTGCTTGGTGATACACAGGTGTTTGGCTGCATGCAGAATGGAAAAGCCATGAGATCTTATTGTTTTAGGTCCAAATCTTTTCTTTGATGCCAAATGTTTTCACCACAATTGAGCCCCATCTATTTAATTTCTTAAACATGTCTCCAGATAATTTTGGGATTTTATTTTCCTGAAAATTAAATCCAGCATTCAAGAAGGTTTAAGCTGCTTTTGGATGACAGAGAGGTCAGGTGGACAAGATGTTTAGCAGGACATAAACTGCTACCATCTATGGGGTGCTGACTCAGCACCAGGTGCCACACTGGGCTCTTTGATCTCACAATCATCCTATAAAGTGAGATTCCTATCCCCATTCTGCAGACTGGGATCCCCAGACATTGAGAGCTGCGTGAATTTAGGTTACAGAGAGTTTAGACATGAAGTCAGGCAGACAAGCTTCTTCACCTCTCAAACCTGGGTTTCTCCAATGATAAAACAAGAGAGATCCAGATCTGCTTAACTGCAAACTCTGCTCAGTTTCCCCCTGTAGAACTTTCTCCTAGAGAACCAGAAAAGACAGAAGGAAAGGTAGGTAAGAAAGAGGGAGAGGGAGAGAGGAAGAGAGGGAGAGAGAGAGAGAGAGAGAGGGAGAGATGGGGAGGGGGTAGAGGGGGAGAGGGGAAGAAGGGGAGAGACAGAGAGAGGGAGAGAAAAAGAAAGAAGGGAAGGATGGAAGGAAGGAAGGAAGGAAGGAAGGAAGGAAGGAAGGAAGGAGAAAAAGAAGGAAGGAGGGAAGGAAGGGAGGGAGGGAAGGAGGGGGAAAGGAGAAAAGGGGGGAAAGAGAGAGGGAAGAAGGAAGGGAAGGCAGGAAGGCAAAAAGGAAGGAACCAGAAAAAAGAGAGAGAGGAATACTATCAGTACTAGTCACTAGGAAAGGTGACAAACCCTTTTGGTTTGTTTGGCTCAGTGACACCATCCAAACGCCCAGCCACATCATAAAGTGGTTTCAGGCACCCAGAGCATACTCCTTCCCACTAGGTCCCCAATTCCCTTTTCCTAGAACTCCTGTGCCTCCCACCCTCACTCCAACTCATTCTGGAAAATGCCCCAGGCAGTCCCTGGGCTTGACTGTAGGCCATAGCCCAGGGGACCACCTGTCAGCCTAGGTTGTTAGATGCTTGCTCCTGGGAGATTGATAGGAGCTAGATGGATCTCAGTGATGGTCAAGGCAGAAAAGGGCTTTGCTGTCTGGTGACTGATTTGTGCCCTGGAGGTACTTGATCAGAAACCACTTGACAGTATGCATGATGGCTCCAGGAAACTGGGAAACTGAAGACTTGAGGTTCATTTTTATTCCAGTCTTCTGTGCATCCTGGAGATAGTTGCTCTGGTGTTCCATCTCCATGCTGTAGAAAGTTCTCTGGGTTGCTCTTCTTCGTCTCTTCTCATTGCAGGGGCGTGTTCTGACCCACATGAGTGGGAGATAGTGCCCCACTGATGGGCTTTCCTCTGTCCCCCCAAGATGAGTCCACAGAGAACACAATGAGGGCTTTCACTGAATTCTCCTGAACATGGCACTCAGTGTCCTCTCTGCAAGAGGCTGGGAGCAGAAGGTGACATCTCAGACCTTCTGGGTGCTGCCCTCGGTTTCATTTACAAAAATTGTGGGGGGATGTAGATGTGGTTCAAGCAATTGGGCTCCTGTCTACCATATAGGAGGTCCAGGGTTCGATTCCCGGGGTCTCCTGGTGAAGGCAAGCTGGCCTGTGTGGCAAGCTGGCCTGAGCAGAGAGCTGGCCCACGCAGAAGTGCTGGCCCACACAGAGTGCTGGCCCACATGGGGTGCTGGCCTGAGCGGAGAGCTGGTGCAGCAAGATGACACAACAAAAAGAGACACAGAAGAGAAACAATAAGACATGCAGTAGATCAGGGAGCTGAGGTGCATAAGAGATTGAGCACCTCTCTCTGCACCGGAAGGTCCCAGGATCTGTTTCCAGTGCCGCCTAAAGAGAAGACAAGGACGGGAAGCGGCTGTGGCTCAATCAGTAGGGCTCCCGTTTACCATATGGGAGGCCCCGGGTTCGGTTCCCGGGGCCTCCTGGTGAAGGCAAGCCCGCCTGCACGGCGTGGTTAGCTGACCCAGCGAGCACAAGCAGCAAGGGGAGGATAAATGAATAAATAAATAAAATCTTTAAAATAAATAAATAAATAAATAAATAAATAAATAAATAAATAAAGAGAAGACAAGGACACACAGAAGAACACACAGCGAATGGATACAGAGAGCAGACAGCGAGAAAAAAAACAACCGGGGTGGGGTGGAAGGGAAATAAATAAATCTTAAAAAAAAAATTGTGGGGATGAGAAAATTGCGCTTACCTTCTGGGTGGCATGAGAATTTAAAGAGAAATTATCATCTCCTGGCTGACTCTCTGAGATCACTTTAAACTGACCTGAAGCTAAAAGAACCAAGACCACAAGCTAAGTAGAAATGAAAATTGCGGGGAACTTTATGCTTCTCTAGAAGACATAGTGGTGATGGGCGGCGGGGCGGGGGGGGCTGTCTATCCTAGGATTTACAATTAGGCTGATCTGGGTTCAAATCTTGGCTCTGACATTTCCTAGCCATGTGACTATAGCCTTGAACAACTGCTTCATTTGTAAAAAGGGATGATAATATTATTGGAGGTGGGGAGCATGGACTTCTGAGTCAGAGAGACCCAGGTTTGAACTCTGCTTCTGCTTATACTACCTGGAGGCTGTGAGCCTGGAGTGGACTGAGCAGAGGGGGAGTAGAAGGAGATTTTGTCAGAGAAGCAAGGGGACAGCGATCATATATGACCATAGGGAGATGGTAATAACTTTGGCTTCTACTCTCAATAAAATGGAAAGCCATTGCAGTGTTTTGAGCAGAAGGATCACGAGATGTGATTTCTGTTTTTAAAGGCTCACTCCAGCTGCTGGGTTGAAAATAGACTGAAGAATATGGGTGTGGCCCCTGCAATTAGCCAGGTGTGGGATGATGATGCTTGGGCCATGGTGTAGCATAGAGATGGTGAGCAGTGGTCAGATTCTAGATGCATATGCAGGTAGAGCCTAGAGGATTTGCTGACTTGTCACAGTTTATCATTATATATTTGAGTGTATATATATTTTTTGGTAAAATTGTCTATTCCTCTAGATGGAAAGTTCTATGAGGCAAGAACCAGGTGCATGTTTTACTCCCGGATGGATTCCCCATGTAGAGCCCAGTTCAGTAATATTTGATTAATGAAAGAGTGAATGCATGATACCCAAGCCACTTCCTTTCAGGCTGTGCCTGTTGGGTCCCCTGAACCCACTGCCTCCTGCCTACCCTCTCTAATCCTCCCCAGCAGTTCTCCGGTTCCACAGTAAAAGGGCAGAATCAGATGGGACAGAGAGAAGGAGAGTGGCGAAAAAGTGGTGATGGAGGCAGAGCAGAAAGGAAAATGGGGAAGAAAAGGAAGTGCTTTGCCAGCAGCCTGAAGTATCACAGGGCTAAGGAGAGAGAGAGGAGGGATGGGCGAGTGAGTCAAGGGAAAGATGGAGACTGGGGTGAAGAAGGGAGAGCAATGGGGTTCTGGGCTTTTCTGCATGGTAGCCACAGTTTACTGGTGCAGTGGAGTTCCTACCAGAAACCTTGGGAGGGAGTTGTTTCCCCGTGGAAGCCGTGGAGCTGGGGGCTTGTGGTTGAAAGTCTCCCTCTAGCTTCCTGCCCCTTTGTGGTTCTGGCAACAGTGGCTGGAGATGTTGGGGTTGGAGGAGCATGTGCGTGTGAGGATGCCAGTGCGTGTGGAGGTGAGGCAGGGCAAGAGGGTCCATGGCTGGGGTCTGGAGGGACAGGCAGGAGAGAGGGGTTCACAGGGAAGGGGACACAGTACCAGCTCTCTGTCCAACCTCCCATACAGCCTTCTTCCCACACTAGCTTCCTTCTGTCCCGTGCCCTGCTCGGGCCACCTGCCCTCGGCGACCATTTGCACGCGCTCACTGCTGTTATGGCAGTGGCCATGGCTCACCCTCACTTCTCACACACAGCTCACCTGCACACAACCTTGCTTCTTCCACAGTCCCACCCACATATAAATCCCTACACTTGATTGTCGAACACACACGCATGCATGCACACATGGACACACCAATACACACAAAGACACAGCTGGGTATAAGTTCACTTAGTTTTTGTTTGTTTGCTTTTAATTCATTGTATTTATTTATTTATCCCCACCCCTTTCATTGTTTACACTTGCTGTGTCTGTTCATCTTCCTTGTTTCTTTTATTAGGAGGCACTGGGAGCTGAACCCGGGACCTCCGATGTGGGAGGGAGGTGCCTAATCTCTTGAGCCACCTCTGCTCCTTGTTTTGTTGTGTCTCTCGTTGTTTTTCCTCCCCATGTCTCTTGTTACATCACTGTGTCGCATCAGCTCACTGTTTTCTTTAGGAGGCACCGGGAACCTCTGCTCCCTGCTTTGTTGTGTCTCTCATTACGTTCCCTCTTTTTGTGTCTCTTGTTGTGTCAACTTGCCGCACCTGCCCATCATGCCAGCCCACTGTCTTCTTTAGGAGGCACCAGGATCCGAACTAGTGACCTCCCATGTTGTAGGCGGGAGCCCAATCGCCTGAGCCACATCTGCTTCCCAGGCCACTTAATTTTAAGATCATAATTTCCTCTTTGGAATCATCCTCTCCTGGGTCCCATGTAGGGAGAGAAAATTCTACTAATGTTGCTGGGTTTTTTTTTTTTTTTTTTTTTTTCCTATTCCAATATACCTGCTCGCTGTCCTTCCAATAGAAAGCCCCTTTTCTGTCTCTGGGCCCGTTTTTAGGCCACTTCATCTGCCTTGAATCTGGATCCCTTTCTTTCTTTCAAGCATTCTTCAAAGCCTCTTGAAGGCCCTTCTCTGCCATAAACCTTCCCTGGTTAATTTCTCTGAACTCAGTTCCTTCCTCCCCTCTCCTCCTGCCCAAATGCCAATAAATTTTCCAAGATTCAGCCTGCATGTTTTGCCCTCCCCACCACCACCAACCTCCCCACCAACACACATTCACCCTCATATACAATCCCATGAGCTCCCCAAGGAGAGGACCTTGTCTTCTTCTCCCTCTGGCTATCCCCAGGGTACCTCACCCTGGGTTCCACACAGGAATTACTCAGCCTTGGGTGTTTTGCCAGAAGATGACATCCTTCAGGGCAGAGGGCTGAGCAGACTCAGCACAACGCGGACTTAGTACTTACCGAATGACCACAGGAGAACTGGAGAGGGATGGGCCTGGTGGACGGGATGGCCAAGAGAGTGACTGATTCAGGCCCAAAGGCACTGAGGTCAAGCTCCTCGCTAGCAAGGCCAGTCTCAGAACTTGAGACAGATCTTCCCTACTGACCAACCTATAGGCAGTTGGCCTTGACTGGCTGGAGAAGATCTGGTATCTCTCAGCTCTAGTATTTAATGAGCTGCCCAGGCTCTTAATTGCCTTGTCAGCTTTTCTGCCAGGGATGCTTTCTTGTTGGGAGAGAAGGTGAGAGGAAACTAGAACAATGAGGACTAGGGAGGGCAGGTCACCCATGGCAGGGAATTGGGGAGACTCGGGTCAAAGGGAATCCGAGCAATAGAGACGCTTCCCAAGAGCAAACCCAGGAGGCAAGAGGTCGGAGGCAAAAGACCAGGAATAGAAAGGGAATGATATATCTGTCTGCAATCTATTTTTAATACCGCACAAGCATGCCTCGCTCTTAATCAAGGTTTAGTTGACCTGCCAGGCAGGCTCATTCCAGTTGCCCCCCAAGAATACCTCAAAGGTTGTCCCATCAAGGACACAAAATCCTGAAGTCAAGAGAGGCAACAACTCCCCAGGCACAAGCCAGGTGCTGCCCAAGGGCTGTGATTGTGGCCATTTAAGGCTGGCCCCGAAGAAAAGAATAAAAAGAAATCAGGATTGCTTTTCCAAAGAGGGAAAAGAGATGGGTATAGAAACGACAAAACCATCTCTCCATCTTCCTTCCCTTACCCCTCCTGTCCACCTCTCCTGCCACATGAAGCTTCAGCAGTTGCCCTCAAGTTTCCCAGCCTACAAGGCAGTCACAGGCCCAGCCTGGGGCCACAGAGCCATCTCCTCCAATGGCCACGAGGGGGAACTGAGGAATATAGCAGTAGTGAGGGTATCAGGAAAGGAGCCATGAGTTGCTATACGAAATCAAATTCTTATTGACTCCTTTGACCTGATTTTCTTCCACCTGTATCCCAGTTTTCTTGGCTTTACAATACCCATCTCTGTCCCTCCCCTCCACTCTGGGGAAATTGGGATGATTGGTAACCATGATATCTGCTCTTCCTTCTCTTTGGGAGAAAGCTGCTAGGCCCAGGGGGTATAATCAGAACCCCTAGGCTGAAATTCTGGCCATGTTCCCCTTGCAGGTCATTGCAGTGGTATGCAAATCTAATCCCAATTACAGCTGGAGCTTTTCCAAAGAACACAATGAGCAATGGGTCACAAACTCCCCCTTTCAAAAGAAAACCCCTCAAACTACTCCAGAAGTTAAGTATTCACCTTCTTGAATCTTCCTTCACACACACACACCATGCACCACATAAACATACACACAAAAAACAAAACACTGTACCTTCCTATTTATAAAGGGGGAAACTAAGTCACAGAGAAAGAATAAGGAAACCAAGCATAGAGAAAGGCAGGAGGGCTCTCTTTCAGATCGAGTGTCCAGGAAAATCTTCCTCCTATTACTTCCCTCCCCAAAGGGGAAAAGATGTCTGCCTCTATTCAAACAACTCTTAGAACATTGATGCACATAAGTTCAGACTTCAGTTAATGGAAACAGAAGCTGAAGGGAAAGGTCAGGTTCTGTATCCACAGGAAGGGACCTTTGCTTCCTCAGACTTCTTGGGAAGATTGTAGAGAATGTGATGGACACATTCATTCCCACAATAATTAGGGAAAGTTTTGCCCAATGACATGGGTGATATCCGTTTACTCATTTGATAATTATTTATTAAAAAACTATGTGACAGGTATTGTGCCAGGTGCTAGGAAGCTTGCCCTCAGAGTTTTCAGTCTAACATTCTAGCAGAGAACGTGGGCAAACAAGTGATTACAATGGAGTGTAAGAAAGGCCTTAGGGGAAGCAGATGTGGCCCAATCGTCTACCATGTGGGAGGCCCCGGGTTCGATTCCCAGGGTCCTGGTGAAGGCAAGCTGGCCTGCGCCCACAGAGAGCTCATGGCCAGCGCACCCAGAGCGCGGATGGCTCAGCAAGATGATGCAACAAAGGGAGACAAGCAGACACAGAAAAATGCACAGCGAATGGACACAGAGAGCAGACAGTGAGCACAAGCGGCAAGGTGGGGGTGAATAAATACATAAATAAATAAATAATAAATCTTTTTTTTTTTTTTTTTAAAGAAAGGCCTTGGTAAGGGACTGTCAGGGTTTAGTAGGGAGCATATATAGGAACTCTAACCCAGACTTGGGAGAAGGGAGCAATCTGAGGGGGTTCCTGGAGGAACTGACGGGATGCATAGAAGTGGATTTGCTTTGGGCTTTTTCTGCAGCAGCAGAAGGCAAGGGTGTTAATGATAAGGCTTGTGTGGGGTCCTGCTTGGGGAGAAAGCTGTCTGAGCAGGCCAGAAGGACTTAACTCAGTGATCAGAAGAACTATAGACTCCTCACTCTTCAGATAGCACCCAAGGGCTCCAATTCCCTGCTTCTAGGACAGCAGTTGTGACCCTTGCCCAGTGCTCCGGTGACCTCCCCAAAGGCTTTGCCCTCTGCTCACTCATGACCTCTGGTGGGGTGGGTGAGGTAGGTGGCCCTCTGCTTGTGCAGGTCCAGGGTGCACCTTAGCCAGCTGGCAGTATCAACCTGTAGCTACCCACTGCTGCCTGCTTGGGTGCTCCCACCCAGGCCCTGCTTCTAAACAACCCACTATCAGGGGTCGGCTAATGAGGGCCAATGGGCCAAATCTGGCCCCCAGGATGTTTTTATAAATAAAGTTTTTTTGGGGGGGAACACAGCCCCTCCCATTTTTTAATATCTTGATTTTGGTTGCTGCAACAGCAGAGTTGAGTAGCTGGGATGGAAACCATGTGGCCCGCATAAAATATTCATTATCTGGCCCTTTATAGAAAAATTTACTCTAAATTCTTATGTGTGCCCCTGGCAGGTCCCTGGAAGCCTGTCCCCAGAAATTCCATCTGACCAAATGCCCCAGTCTCATAACTGTCAACACCAAGCCAAACAAGGAACAGGAAGAGTCTCCTTCTAAGGAGATTTTTAACAACAGCCCTCAGTTGGGCAAGGAGGAGGGAATATCCTGGAGAGAAGCAGGAGGGAGGCCTCTTAGCCTTCTAGCCCTCTAGATGCCAAGACCAGATGGCAGAGGGATAACTTTGAAGGTCTGAAAAAAAAATGATGAAAACACTGCAGCTGTGAGAGCAGGGTCCAGTGGAGGCAAAAAGGGCCAGGTCATGGGGAGGCCAGGGCGGCTGCAGAAGCTGGCAGAGGGCTCCATGCTCAGCCCTGGGATCATCAGCATCGCCCCAGGCTTGTGAAATAGAGAGGCCCTGTCAAGTGATGTTGTTTTCTGCTGCTGCCTCTTTAGGCCCCCTAATCCTACAGGGGTTTGCACACTCCTTTCCTGGTCCCACATGGACAGCTAAACTCAATCAAGGGGCCCAGAACAGCATGTTGGATGCTTCAGAAAGAGAAGTAAGTGAATACTGAGAGGGAGGAATTCTCCAGGGGCCTTGGAGGCCTGTTCATCTGCAAAGGCCTCCAGAGGTCATCTGGTCACCCCCCTCTCCAGGGAGGGTTGCACACACCCCACTGATGGGAGGGGGTATCTTTAAGGGGGATGGAGCCTGAGTCTGAGCACCATACTGTTGGGAAGTTCTTCCCAGGACTATACTTTTCTGGGTGGTTAAAAAGCACAGACTGGAGCCAGGTGGCCCGGGTCTGAAATCCAGCTCTGCCGCATCCTTGCTATATGACCTTAGTCAAATTATTTAACCTTGCGACACTTCAGTTTCTGCACCTGTAGAACAGGAATAAAAGTAAGACCTGCTTCACAGGGTTGTTGGGAGTTCTAAATGAACTAATATTTGAACAGTATGCAAAAGAGTAGCTGCCATATGGTAACTTCCATATATATGATGGCTGCTAAACTCAATCAAATTATTAAATCCTTCCCCTAATGAATATTTACTTCTCGTTTTTTGTTGTTCTTTTTTATTCACTTGCTCTTGATCTAGGCTCAAGTATTAAAATAAGTAGTTGGCAAAAGACAGTAGATATTTCTTCTGATTTAGTTAAGGGACCAACAGTGTGTTGGGTCGGGGGGTTCAGTGTTCAGCTGTATGGTACATTCTGGGATGGAACATTCTGGAATGTGGTGGCCTTCCTACCTCCTCAGGTAGGAACTAGTTTTGACCCCAAGTAGATCCAAGAGGGCCAGGGTCTCCAATTAGAGATGTTGCAGATGTCCACGTATGAGGAGCAGTGAGGACCCCATCAGAGACCATGGAAGAGGAGCAGGGCAGATATCTTGGCCAACAACCTTGCAGGGAAAAATCTGCCCCTTAGCTACCCAATGGGATACCAATCACAGCAGGTTTCTGCCATCTAGTTGGCAGTTGAAACCACAGAAGTCTCTTTTTCCCCCTCTCCTGATGTTTCAGGGCAAGGATCCCAAACACCAGAGTTTTAAAGTAGTCATTAAGTACCGAATATATGCCAGGCACTATGTTAGGCAGTTTCCTCAGGTTGGGACATCTGGAGTACTGTATCCCCAGGACTCAGCTGGAGTGACACCAATTACATATGCCATTTTCATCATGTCAAGGGCCCCTATTTCACTGCCTCCTTCCTGGGACTGATTTTCAGGCCTCAGGGGTGACTGAAGGAGGCCCTTCCCTTAGTATCCTGCCTGCTGGCCCTCCTGAAGATGTAGGACAGCCCCTGCCCTGGCTGAGCCAGCTACAGTTAGCCATGATGAATGTCCTCTATTAACAGCAAGATGTAAACTGATCAACTATGAGGTGCCATTGAGGAGCTCACCACTGCTGAGTCCCACACCAGGGAATACTCTTTAAGCCCTGAGCCCTCCCACCTCCCCCCAGCCCAAGGAGTCTAAAATGCTTTGGAGACAGGAAACAACTCTATTCACTACCTGGGGAAGGGTTTAAACCCTAAGACTGGATTTCACATGGGGGTGAAGGTTGGGGAAGGCAAGACTGAGGTTGAGGTCAGGGAAGATCTTTTCAACAAGCCTCACAGACATTCCAAAGCTGAAGGGCCAACAACTAGCTGTGGGCCCTTGGGTAAGTCACTTCCCCTGCCTGGGCCTGTTTCCTTATCTGTTAAATGAGAGGGTGTGGCTCAAAATGACCCCAGCCTCCTACTCCATCTAATCAGCAGACTTAGCAACTGTCTCTGATCACAGAAATCTTTATAAATGTCTTAGTACAGGACCTCCTCCCAAGCCTTCCTTAGCTGAGGGAACCCCTGCAAATAAGCAGCCCTCTCCAATCCCCACCCTACCCTCCTCTGACCAACTAATTAGGCTGGTTTCCTTCAAGGCAACTCTAGACTTATTTTTTTTAAGGAGGTGCTGGACCTTCTACATGGGAAGCAGGCACTCAACACTGAGTTACATCTGCTCCCCAATGAGAGTTGGTTTTTTCATTTGTTTGTTTTCAGGAGGTACCCAGAATTGAACCTGGGATCCCCTACATGGGAAGCAGGCACTCAACCGGTCCCCCCAATTTTTTTTTTTTTAATAGGGTAGGCATTCCTGGATGAGCAAACATGCATGCCAGAAAGGGCTGTGATGTTCATTCCAGAATGAAATCATTCCACTTCTGTTTTTTGTTTTGTTTTTTTTCCACTTCTGTTTTAACTGTCCAAACACTTTTGGGAGTCCCTCTTATCCTTAAAATGCAGTGAGGTGCATAGGATGTACTTGAACCCATTGAACAGATGAGAAAACGAAGGTCTAGAAAGCTGAAGTGATCTAGGATGAGTGGCAGCTTGGAGATTAGAACCGTCTGACTGAGAGTGAGGGCCTGAGACCCCTCCCCGCAGGCTCTGCCCCACAAGGCCTCAGAGAACACGAGCTGCAAAACTCTAAAACCAACCTATCTCTCCAGCTATGAGTGTAATTTGAGTTATGTAATCTCACTCGTGTGAAGTGACTATGTGTAAAACCGGCTGATTAGTGTCTCCGTGCAGCTATGTCGCCTGGGATCAGCCGGATGGAGCCTCCTGCTCCGCAGGGCAGTGACCTCAGCGCGCGGTAAATCGCGGTCGGCGCCGGGAGCCCAGAGGCTGGTGCGCATCCCAGTCCCACCTCCGCCCCGCCCCCCCCCCCCCCGTGGTTTGCTTTCTGCGACCTTAGACTTTTGCTTCTAGCACACCGGGTCTGGACCCGGTTCATCCCCATCTCCCCACGGCATCCATCCCAGGAAAGGGAAGAGACACCCCATCAGGTTCCCCCACCCTTCTTCGCCCCTACCTCCCACCCCGAAACCCTTCCCCTTTTGGGAAAGGCCACCATAAGTGGACAGCTGGTTGGAGGGCGGATATCCCGGGAGATCTGTCACATTTTTCCCCGGGTTAATTACTTCAGGGAGGGAATTTGAGCAGGGATATTCTGTGCTTGTCCAGGGTACAACAAGCCTTGTTGTCTGTTGGGAGAATCTCAATCTTTCTCAGGTGACAGCTGCTGGCCCACGAGAGTAATGTCCTTATTCTGAGGGTGACACCTCCCGCAGAGGGCTGCAAACTCCAAAGGCGGCCCGGGCCCTGCGCGGAGCCTCCCAGATGGGACAGCCGGGGATTGGTGGGCTAGAGTGGGGGGCACTAGAGAGTGGGGCTAGGGTGGGCCACTTTGGGGCCGCGAGACTGAGGCCTGGAAGGAATCCCCCTTTGGCCAGCCCCACCCAGTACAATAAGCTTGCCCTTTGCATCTACACGGGGCAAATATTTAACCTTTCCATTTTTTCAGTGGCTTAATGAGTCTCCTGTCTAGCCCAGGGCTTGACACATAGTAGGCATTAGATACCTATTTGTTGAATGTGTGAGTGCATCAGCTTGTTTGTGTCCTAGGAAGCTGTGTTCTCAGACTTGGCATTTTCACCACACAGTGATGCCATATGTCACATGTGCTATTAGTAAAAATTAAATCATCCAAATGAGTGCATTCTTCTTTTTTTTTTTTAATATATTTTTTTATTATTTATTCCCCCCTCCTGTTCTCTGCTCCTTGTTTTTTTTTTTTTTTTTCTCTCATTGCTTGTTGTTTTTGCTCATTGTATGCTCACTGTCTGCTCATTGTTTGTTTGTCTTCTTTAGGAAGCACAGGGAACCAAACCCAGAACCTCCCATGTGGGAGACGGGTGCCCAAATGCCTGAGCCACACCTGCTCCTTTTTTTTTTTTTTTTTTTTTTTAGGTATGGGGGCTGGCATTGAACCCAGAACCTCCTATGTGGGAAGCAGGTGCTCAACCACTGAGCCACATTGGCTCTCCTAGTTGGTTTTTCGTTTGTTTGCTTTTTTTGTTTTTGGGAGGAAGTTGGGCCGGACCCAGGAGCTCCCATGTGGGAAGCAGGTGCTCAACTGCTGCTTGAGACACATCCGCTCCCCATTATTCTCTTTTAAAGGTAAGCTAGAGTCCATTCAAGATTATTCCTATCATAATGCTACTCACTCTCTTGAGTTCTAATGTTCTCTCTTCTGGGTGGGAGAGAGCGGTGGCGATTGTAAAGGAATTTGAGCAGCCTTTGCCCTTTCTTCTGGTAATAGCTTCTGATCTCATTTTAGGGGATAACCTTGGGCTGACAATCGAGGTGTGCTGACCTTTTCTGCCTAGAGGCAGATGTGAAACCCAAATTGGGTCCATAGGACTGGCACTCTCTTCTTTGAATACTGTGTAGTGACCTAAAGATGAGGGAGAAACCCATTTACAGCCATTTCAGCTCGGTGGAATGCCATGAGAGGATGCTCTAGTTTCTGCCCTCTTCATGCCTTGTTCTTCAGCCACTTCTTAGATTAGATGAATTTCCCACTTCTTTCCAACAAACTCCCTTTTTACCTTAGGCTATCCAATCAATTTTTGTTGCTTACGACCAAAATGCCCTAACTGCCAGAATCATGGCAGATCATTGGGAATGTACGTGACTCACCTCCCAGATCAACTGGGAAGCAACTCACAGGGAGTCGTGTTCAATGTTAAAGAATCTTTAATCTGCCCCTTGCTTTATAGATGAAGAACTGACGTTCAAGAAGTTAAGTCACTTGTCCAAAGTTGCACAGCCAGATTCACAGAATCTGAGTTAAAATAGAACTTAAGGGGAAGCGGCTGTGGCTCAATCAGTAGGGCTCCCGTTTACCATATGGGAGGCCCCGGGTTCGGTTCCCAGGGCCTCCTGGTGAAGGCAAGCCCGCCCGCACGGCGTGGTTAGCTGACCCAGCGAGCACAAGCAGCAAGGGGGGGATAAATGAATAAATAAATAAAATCTTAAAAAAAAAAAAAAAATAGAACTTAAGTTATCCATCAAGCTTTTCATCTGATAAATTCCCTCTGAAATAACTTCGGCAAGTGGCTGTCCAGGAGATGTTCTACCATCCTCAGTGATAGAAAAAGTCTCAGGACAGCTCATTCCTCCTTTTGACAATTTTGCTAAAAATTCTTACTGATACTAAACTAAAAGTCATCTCTCAGTTTCTATCTTTCAGAGTTGTACATGACAAATTCTATTCCTCTTCTACATGACATCCCCTCAGATGGCTGAGATGTCTTTCCTAGGACAGGGTGGCATTCCCACAGCAGTTTCTCACGTGCCAGGGTTTCTAGGCTGCACCAGGTTGGCCTTGTCCTCCAAATGCCAGTACTCCTTGTGGAATGTGGCCCCAGAACTGAACCGGGAACCCCCACAGTGGGCTGCTGGTGCAGAGTGGATGGTCACTGTCCGTGTTCTAGATAAAATGTGCTATTCAGTTTTAAATTCTGCTAATTTAGCCTGAGATCAAATTATGTTTTTGTCCACCACATCACACCTTATCACCTCAGTACATTTACTTTTCTCTCCCTATGTTTGTGTAGGTGGGACACTTAGATTCAGCCTTCATTTCAACCTTACAAGAGCTCTTTGGATTCTAACTCCCCCTGCACCCTCCTCCATCCCACACCTACAAATACAGACAGCATTGAGGCATCTGCATTGTGCTACACCTGTGCTCTCTCCACATACAAATGTGTGCACTCTAAAACCTTCTCTCTAGGGCTATGTATACCAGGACACTAAAAACCTCAGTTTTAGTCAGAACTCCCTGCAAGAATCTGAAAATGCCTAAGATCTTTTCCATCACCCACCCCAAAATGCATCTCCATATACTAATATAAAATTTTGTGCAGTGGTGACACTGAGGATGTGGGGCAACTAGAACTCTCACACACTGATGGAGTGTACATTGGTACATCCAGTTTGGAAGACTGGCAGTTTTTACTAAAGCTGAGCATATAAATGCCCCATTACGCAGCAAATCCACTCCTAGCTCTATGCCCAAGAGAGATGAGTGCATATGTCCACCAAAGACATTTACAGGAATAGCTGCTTTGTCAATAATAGCCCAAAATTGGAAACAACCCAAAGGTCTGCCTGCAGTAGAATGAATAAATAAGTTGATATTTTCATACAATGAAATACTATTTGGCCATGAAAAATAAATGAACTACTGCTACATGCAATAACATGAATGTATCTCCCAGACATAATGATGAGGAAAAAAAAAGCCAGACACAGACATAGAATAGAGACTGTATGATTTAATTACATGCAGCTCAAGAACAGGCAAAAACCAAATGGTGCTGCTAGAACTCAGAATACCATTTACTTTATGGGGGAAGGGTGCATATTGATTAGGATAAGGCACAAGGAGCACAGGGAGCTGGAAATGGTAGTTACATAAGTGCATACATAGGTAAAAATTCATTGTGTTGTGTAACTAAGATTTGTGCACTTTACTGTATATAAATTGTAACTCAATTAAAAAGTTAAAAAATTTTTTTTAAAAATCACATACCTATCAAAGTAAAAAATCTTCTGTGTACACTTAGAATCATCATGCATACATGAAACATACTTTATGAAATAATAATGATCAAATTTAATGTCTACATGCAAGACCTCATAAGGACATTTTAAATTTTAATTTTGTAAATAGGTATTACATTTGCATGATTACAAAATCAAATTTAAAAAATGTCTACAGCTATCATTTCCTCTCTCCATCCATCCAGATCTGCCCCTGACCACATATAACCACTGTTTTGTGTGTATGTGAGTATATGTGTATGTGTGTGTCTTTCTAGAGTTTCTTTAAGCATAAATAAATAGATAAAGATACATTAAAAAAAATTAATGCTCTGGCTTTATAGTTACGGAAATGGACGTTCAGGAAGAAGACATGCTCTGAATTCTCTTTTTAGAATTTTGGGCAGACTTCAGCTCATCCAGCATTTAGTCTTTCCTAAATATTACCCTGGTGGTAATAAATATATATATATATTTACTTAAAAAGTGATAAAATGTGGCATATGCACATTAAAGGAAAAAAAGTTTAAAAGGAAAAGTAAAAGAAAGTAAATCACTCATAGTCCTTTCCTTAACCCCCTGTGAAAAACAAACAAGATTCGGAAACATTTGTACATTTGTTATTTCTTTCCTGTTGTTATATACAGTCTTAATCGGTAGAGCAGACATCTGTCATCTTGCCTGCTTAGTGTCCCTTTCCCTATTTCTGAAACTTTTTCCTTTGGGGACTACAGTTTATTGATCCATTGATCCTGATGGGAGTTAATCAGTATCTCACTCTCCCCACCCAGGAGGGCACATGAGCCAAGCTGGCCAATCAGAGGGATTCACTGCCCTAGCCACAATGACTGGTGTGGATCAACTTGTGATCCAAGCAAAGCCAATTGAAGTCTTCCCTGCGTTTGCTACATGGATGTTATGATAGAGAGGGTCACTTTTTCTTTGTTGCCCACAAGCTGCAGCTATGTAGGCTTGGGTCATTAACAGCACTTGGGGTTTTCTATGTGGAAAACCATGTCATCTGTAAACAAGGACAGTTTTGTTTCTTCCTTTCCATTCTGTATTTCTTTTAATAGTTCCTTTTCTTTCCTTATTGCACTGACTAGAATTTCCAGCACTCTATTGAATAAAAGTGGTGAGTGTGGACATCCTTGCCTTTGTCAGATCTTGGGAGGAAATCATTCTGTTTTACACCATTAAGCATAATGTTGGCTCTAGGTCTTTTGTAGCTGCTGTTTGTCAAGTTGAGAATGCTCCCCTCTATTCCTATATTTCTGAGTGCTTTTATCATGAATGGGCATTTGAATTTTTCAAATGCTGCTTCTGCTTCAATTGACATGATTATGTGATTTTTCTTCTTTGGCCTGTTAATACGGTAGATTACATAGATTGCTTTTTAAATATTGAGCCAACCTTGCATTCCTGTAATAAACACCACTTGATCATGGTGTATAATTATTTTTATATATTACTGAATCTTATTTGCTAATACTTTTAATAATTTTTACATACATATTTATAAAGGATATTGGTCTGCAGTTTTCTTTTTGTGTACTATCTTTGCCTGATTTTAATATCAGGGTAATACTAGCTTCATAAAATCAATTAGGAAGTGATTCCTCTTCTTCTATTTTATGGAAGAGAATTGTAGAATTGGTGTTAATTCTTCTTTAAATGTTTGATAGAATTTCTTCAGTGAAACTATGTGGGCCTAAAGATTTCTTTTCCAGGAATTTTTAACTTACAAATTCAATCTCCTTAATAGTTATAGAGCTATTCAAATTACGGTTCATATTAATATATGTAAGTTGTGGTAGTTAGTGTTTTTCAAAGAATTGGTACATTTCATCTAAGTTGCTAAATTTATGTGTGTAGAGTTGTTTGTAGTATTCTCTTATTATCCTTTTGATGTCTGTAGGGTCTATAGTGATATCCCTTGTTTCATTCCTGATATTGGTAATTTCTGTCATCTCTTTTTTTCTTTGTTGGTTTTGTTGGAGATTTGTCACTTTTATTGATCTTTTCAAAGAACCAGCTCTGTTTCATTGATTTTTTTGCTATTGTTTTTCTGTTTTTAATGTCATTGATTTCTACTCTTATCTTTAGTATTTCTTTTCTTTTGCTTGCTTTGGGTTTATTTTGCTCTTCTTTTTATAGATTTTTGAGGTGTGGGAGCTTAAATTATTGAATTGAGACTCTGCTTCTTTTCTAATGTATGCATTTAGTGCTATAAATTTCCCTCTCAGCACTGCTTTAGTTGTGGCCCATAATTTTTGATATGTTGTATTTTCATTTTCATTCAGTTAAATGTACTTTTGTTTTCCCTTGAGAGTTACTCTTTTGCCCATGGATTATTTAGAAGTATATTGATTAATTTTAAATATTTAGAGGTTTTCTTGTTATCTTTCTGTTATTGATTTTTAGTTTGTTTCCATTGTGGTCAGAGAACACACTTTACATGATTTAAATTTTTTTTTTTTAAAGATTTATTTTATTTATTTATTTCTCCCCGCCTCCCCTTGTTTTTCACTTGCTGTGTCTATTAGTCTTCTTTGTTTCTTTAGGAGGCACCAGGAGCCGAACCCAGGACCTCTAATGGGAGAGGGAGGTGCCTAATCACTTGAGCCACCTCTGCTCCCTGCTTTTGTTGTGTCTCTCATTATGTTTTCCCTCCCTGAATCTCTTGTTGCATCATCTTGTTGTGTCAGCTCACCACACCTGCCCATAGCATCAGCTCACTGTCTTCTTTTAGGAGGGAATGGGAACCTCTGCTCCCTTCTTTGTTGTGTCTCTCATTATGTTTTTTCTTCTTGTGTCTCTTGTGTCAGCTTGCTGCGCCTGACTGTCATCTTTAGGAGGCACTTGCTGTCTTCTTTAGGAGGCACTGGGATCCCAACCAGTGACCTCCTGTGTGGTAGGCAGGAGCCCAGTCACCTGAGCCACATCTGCTTCCCGATTTCAATTTTGTTGAGATTTGTTTTATGGGCCAGGATGTGATCTAACTTGGTATAAGTTCTTTGGACACTCGAACAGAGTGTGTATTCTACTGTTGTCAGGCAGAGTGTTTTAACAATGTCAATTAGAAGATGCTGGGTATTGGTGTTGTTGAGTTTTTCTATATACTTAGTGGTTTTCAGTCCAGTTGCTATATCGATTGTTGAGAGAAGGGTGTTAAAGTGTCCAACTAGATTTGTCTTTTCTCCTTTCAATTCTATTGAGTTTTGCTTCACATATTTTCAAGTCCTGTTTTTTGGTCCATACCCATTTAGTATTGCTCTGTCTTCTTGGTGGATGGACCATATTCTCATTATGTGTTATTTGTGTCTAGTAGTTTCATTATTCTGAAGTCTACTTTATCTGATATAGCTATAAACTTTCCTGGTTTCTTTTCATTGATGCTTACATGATATATCTTTTATATCAACCAAGGAGGGATTCTTTGTTACTGTACTTATGTGACGGTGGGAGTACCAGCTGCCCAGTAGGCCTCCACTAATACCTCCCTGTTACTGTCAGGTGGGGGCATCAAAGCTGAGGTTCCCTGGGTAGTGTCTACTGACACCATAAGGTGTGGGGAGGGTTTGGGGAGCCTCATTACAGTGTGGTGTGGATAGAAATCTCAGCTCTTCATTTTGCCTTTGCTGACATGGGTGTCTTCTGTGGTGTTTGGCTGGAGTAGACAGTTATTTTCTAAATGTTTTCTGTTTTGCTAGGCTGCCCCCCTTCTGGTCCTTTGGCAGAGAAAGCAGGCTTTTGTTAGGACATTTTTGGTCTGTCCCCTTTGGTGTTTCCAGATTCCAGCTTCTCTAGCACCCAGTCTGGGAAATATGAGGCAAAAAGAAAACACAGGGAATTCACTATCATATAGTTCT
>JAKSZT010054304.1:42998495-43063644 GCA_026826555.1 Tolypeutes matacus | reverse complement strand
ATATGAGGCAAAAAGAAAACACAGGGAATTCACTATCATATAGTTCTTTGAATCTTAAGGTTCCTAGCTGGTCTGCCTTCTTCTCTCTGCCTTCCAGAGTTTTCATATATTTGTTTTATATATAATGTCCAGAATTGTTAGTTGTACTTAGTGGGAGGAATAGAAAAAATCTACAACCTCCATTTTCCTGGAAACCTAAGGTGTTTTTTTTTTTTAATAAAGTAAAAATCATATTTAACTGGGCTTCTGAACCTAGTAATAAACCATATCCAAGGGAGCATATTTTCCAGAAAATTTCTTATATTCAATTACAAGTTATGCTCATTATTTTAGTTTGCTGAGCTGCTCAAAGCAGATGCCATATAATAGGTTGCCTTTTAACAATGGGAATTTATTAGCTTACAAGCTTACAGTTTTGAGACTGAGAAAAATGTCCAAATCAAGGCATCATCAGGCAACGCTTTCTTCCTGAAGACTGGCTGCTGGTAATCCTGCACTCCTCTGTCACATGGCAAGGCACATGGCGGCATCAGCTGGTCTCTCCCTTCTCTTCCAGGTTTCATTGCTTTTAGCTTCATGCTTCCATGGTTTTCTCTCTCTGTGTCTGAATTTCAATCTCTTAAAATGACTCCAGTAAGAGGATTAAGACCCACTCTGAATAAGGTGGGTCACATCTTAAGATCCTACTCACCAGAAAATCTTACTTATAATGGGTCCACACCCACAGGATTGGATTAACATTAAGAACATACTTTTCTGGGGTCCATACAGCTTCAAACCACTGTACACATAAAAGGAGATAATGATTTATAATGAAATTGTTGGCTTTAAGCTTCATCCAGAGGTCATGGTGATAGAAGTCATCAATTCTTCATATTTTTTCAAGTTCCTTAGCATGGAGAGTTCAGTCAGGAATGGCTGGCTTAAAAGGTGATTGGCCTCAGGAGCTTATGAATAGAGTGTTTTGTGCCTTTGAGAGTGTACAGGAGTGAATAGACAAAGGCAGGCTCTGATAGGGTTGAAAGTGGTGGGAGGTGCTTCTTCCAAAGCAGCACCCATTCAGCAGAGGGTTGGTGTAGACCTTGCCTTCCTAAACCAGGGTATAGACAGTGGAAAGAAGGGTCCCTTAACTACTTTACAAGCCATTGCCTGTTTGCTTTGATTTGGTTCTGTCAGCCTTGTAGTTTAAGGAAGGTTCTCTTGAACTTTGGCAATAGTTTGATTGTGGTGACAACTGATTTGGGGAGTTGGGAACTTTATTGTCTTTTGTATCTTCCAAACTATTTTATCATAAAATTGAGATAGGCCACCCTAAAGGTTATTATCTAAAAGCCATTTAAAACAGAAAATTTCTGTTCTTTACACTGGTCTTGTAAACCTGTGCTTCTCAGGCTACTCCCAGTACAACCATTCTTTAGGTCCCTTTTGCTTTTCTTCCTCAGAGAGATAAAGTGTAATGACACAGTCAGGATTCCAGTTTTGAGACCTCCCAACTGTCTCTTATCTAGAAACAGACCACATTTTCTCTGAGCTCTTGAGGGTCCACATCAGACTAGGTCCTCCCTTGCTAATGCAAATCCTAAGATAAATAATAAACATGACAGCAACCATTTATTGAGTGCCTCCACCAATGTGTGTTACTTCTAGTAACTCATCCAAAGTATTGGCAAGATCGATGCCTCCTAAGGTGCTGCCACTTCTATTGCACCTGCCAAGTCCTCCTCTTGGTCTGAATGATGCCTCTGTTTCCCAGTCCTTTCCTCTACTCTCAGGGGATGAGTGATCATCATGCTGCAATTTTAGCAAATGAAAGACGGAGCAGATTTTTAGAAATCTTGGTAGATTGGTATGTTGCCTGCATGCCAGTTTTGTGATCTATATTATCCCAAGCAGCCTGATATTCACTCCCATGACAGTCCCATTTTCTCCTCCTGTATTCATCAATTAAACACATACTGACTGAGCATCTACCGTGTCCCAGACCCTGAGCTAAGTGCTGAGGTTACAGCAGTGATTGAAACAGATGTCGTCCCTGCCCTAAGCTCACTGTCAAGTGGGGAGGACAGGTGTGCAAGTAAATTAAACAGTGAAAACACACGATGAGTGTAATGAATGGAAAGTGCAGGGGAGTGCGGGACTCTATGTCCAGGGAAATAACCTGGTCCCTCTCCTTCTTTTCCAAAATGTCCTTAAGGTGCTTCCACCCATATTTTCATGAATTTTCACAGAAGTGAGTCTCACTCTTGTTCCAAAAAGATCAGCCCCCCTTTTATTTAAATAGGCCTGTTCTGGCGCATCGAAATCTCAGACCCATAACTCCAGCTGCACCCTCAAAGCCTGTCTTGGTCTGACCACAAACCTTTTGCTGAATCTTTGAAACAGTTTTTGTTGGAGATAAAGTATAGTCATTTTAAACTCAGATTCTCCTTAAACTGGAACCATCAGAGAAACGAAATGACTGGGAAGGCACACTGTAAACAATAAAGCACTATAAAGGCATATTATTACTGTTATCATATTCCAGGCAGTTGGCTGGGAATAATGAAGGGACTAACTAAGGGAAATCCAACCAGTGGGAGAAAAACAATATGGTTTTTGTAAGGAGAGGAAATATGACCCTGTGTGGTACATGATAGAGAACTGTCAAGAAACCAAGTGTGGGATTGAGAGCCAGCAAGCCAGGGTGTGGAGGGGAGGGAGGACATAATATTTCTTTACAGTGTGGTTGTGAAGATTATAATATACATGTATTTTTTAAAAAGGCACCTGGCATGTAGTAGGTGCTCAATAGATAGGAATTAGTATTCATTCATTTAACAAACATGTATTACTATTAATATGATTACTAGTATTCTATTTTATTTTCTGCAAAATCCAGCTTATCCAAAGGTCAAATTTTTAGCAACCTGAGGTTCTCTTAGCCTATAAATGACTATCACAAAGTCTTTCTTCATTAAAAGAACTAAAAAGTGTGCATGCAGAATTTTTTTTTTTTACTGGATACATATACATTTTTTTAAAAATCATACAATATGTTACACAATATATTTGGTTCATAGTAACGCAATCATACAGTATTTGTCCTTTTGTGTCTGGCTTGCTTCACTCAACAATAATGTCCTCCAGGTTCATCCATGTTGTCATATGCTTTACAACTTCATTTCTTCTTACAGCTGCGTAATATTCCATCGTGTGAACACACCACAGTTTATTTATCCATTCATCTGTTGATGGACATCTGGGTTGTTTCCAATTTTTGGCAATCATGAATAATGTCTCTATGAACATTGATGTGCAGATGTCTGTTCGTGTCACTGCTCTCAGATCTTCTGGGTATATACCCAGTAGTGGTATTGCAGGATCATGTGGCAAATCTATATTTGAACTTCTTTAGGAACTGCCAAACAGTCCTCCATAGTGGTTGTACCATTCTGCATTCCCACCATCAGTGAAGAAGTGTTCCTATCTCTCCACATCCTCTCCAACACTTGTAGTTCTCTGTCTTTTTAATAGTGGCCATTCTGATAGGTGTGAATGATATCATTGTAGTTTTGATTTGCAACATTAGTGATGTTGAGCATTTCTTCACGTGTTTTTTTGCCATTTGTATTTCTTCTTTGGACAAATGTGTATTCAAGTCCTTTGCCCATTTTTTAATTGGGTCGGTTGTCATTTTATTGTTGAGTTATAACATCTCTTTATATACCCTGGATATTAAACCCTTTTTGGATATGTGATTTCCAAATATTTTTCCCCATTGAGTTGGCTGCCTTTTCACCCTTTTGACAAAGTCCTGTGAGGTGCAAAAGTGTTTAATTTTGAGGAGGTCCCATTTATCTATTTTTTCTTTTGTTGCACGTGCTTTGGGTGTAAGGTCCAAGAAATCACCACCTACTACAAGGTCTTGAAGATGTTTCCCTACATTTTCTTCTAGTAGTTTTATGGTCCTAGCATTTATATTTAGGTCTCTGATCCATTTTGAATTGATTCTTGTATAAGGAGAGAGATAGGGGTCCTCTTTCATTCTTTTGGTTATAGACATCCAGTTGTCCTAGCCCCATTTGTTGAGGAGACTGTTTTGTTCCGTTAACATTAACTTGGTAGGTTTGTCAAAAAACAGTTGACTGTATAGGTAAGGGTTTATTTCTGGGTTCTCAGTTCTATTCCACTCATCGATATGTCTGTCTTTATGCCAGTATCATGTTGTTTTGACCACTGTAGCTTTGTAATATGTTTCAAGGTCAGGCAGAGAAATTCCTCCCACGTCACTCTTCTTTTTTAGAATGCTTTTGGCTATTTGGATGCACTTACTTCTCCAAATGAATTTGGCAATTGCCTTCGCTAAATCTGTAAAGTAAGTTGTTGGGATTTTGATTGGTATTGCATTGACTCTATAAATCAGTTTGGGTAAGATTGACAACTTCATGATATTTATTCTTCTTATCCATGAACATGGAATGTCTTTCCATTTATTTAGGGTCTTTTAAATTTTCTTTTAGCATTGTTTTGTAGTTTTCTGCATATAGGTCCTGTACCTCTTTGTTTAGATTAATTCCTAGGTATTTGAATCTTTTTGTTGCTCTTGAAAATGGAATTTTCCCCCTGATTTCCTCCTCAGATTGTTCAGTACTAGTGTACAAAAACATTAGTGATTTTTGCATGTTGATCTTGTATCCTGTCACTTTGCTGAACTCATTTATTAGTTCAAGTAGCTTTGTTGTGGATACTTCAGGATTTTCTAAGTACAGGATCATGTCATCCGTAAACAGTGAGAGTTTTACTTCCTTTTTTCCTATTTGGATGCCTTTAATTTTTTTTTTTTTTTTTTGGTCTAATTGCCCCAGCTAGAACTTCTAGTACAATATTGAATAACAATGGTGGTAGTGGGCATCCTTGTCTTGTTCCCGATCTTAGAGGGAAAGCTTTCAACCTTTCCCAATTGAGTATGATGTTGGCTGTGGGTTTTTCATATATGTCTTTTATCATATTGAGGAATTTTCCTTCTATTCCTATCTTTTGAAGTGTTTTTATCAAAAAAGAATGCTGGATTTTGTCGAATGCCTTTTCTGCACCGATTGAGATTATCATGTGTTTTTTTCCTTCAATTTGTTAATGTGGTATATTATGTTGATTGATTTTCTTATGTTGAACCAGCCTTGCATACCAGGAATAAACCCCAGTTGGTCGTGATGTATAAGTCTTTTGATATGCTGTTGGATTCAATTTGCAAGTATTTTGTTGAGAATTTTTGCATCTATGCAAAATTTTGCATCATTGGTCTGTAATATTCTTTTCCTGTAGTATCTTTATCTGGCTTTGGTATTAGGGTGATGTTGGCTTCATAAAATGTGCTGGGTAATTTTCCGTCCTCTTAAATTTTTTGGAAGAGTTTAAATAGGATTGGTGTTAATTCTTTTGGAAATGCTTGGTAGAATTGACCTGTGAAGCCATCTGGTCCTGGACTTTTCTTTGCTGGGAGATTTTTGATGATGGATTCAATCTCCTTAAATGTGATTGGTTTGTTAAGTTCTTGTATTTCTTGTAGCGTCAGTGCAGGTTGGTTGTGCAGGTTGGTTGTGCATTTCTACGAATTTGTCCATTTCATCTAGGTTGTCTAGTTTGTTGGCATGCGGTTTCTCAAAATATCCTCTTATGATTCTTTTTATTTCTGTGGGGTCAGTTGTAACTTCCTTCCTTTCATTTCTGATTGTATTTATTTGCATCTTCTCTCTTTTTTTTCTTTGTTAGTCTAGCGAGGGGTTTGTCAATTTTATTGATCTTCTCAAAGAACCAGTTTTGCTTTTGCTGATTTTCTCTATTATTTCTTTGTTCTCAATTTCATTTATTTCTGCTCTAAAATTTACTATTTCTTTCCTTCTGCTTGCTTTGGGATTGGTTTGCTGTTCTTTTTCTAGTTTCTCTAGTTCTTTAGTTAAATCTTTGGGTTTAGCTCTTTCTTCTTTTTAAATACAGGCATTGAGGGCTATAAATTTCCCTCTCAAGACTGCCTTTGCTGTATCCCTTAAGTTTTGATACGAAGTGTTCTCGTTTTCATTTGTCTCAATATACTTACTGATTTCTCTTGCAATTTCTTCTTTGCAAGAGAATTATTTAGGAGTGTTTTGTTCAGCCTCCACACATTTGAGAATTTACTTTTTTCCTGTCTATTACTGATTTCAGTTTAATTCCATTATGATCTGAGAAGGTGCTTTGTATAATTTCAATCTTTTCTATTTATTGAGAGTTGCATTGTGCCCTAACATGTGGTCTACCCTGGAGAAAGATCCATGGGCACTTGAGAAGAATGTGTAACCTGCTGGGTTTGGATGCAGTGTTCTGTATATGTGTGTTAGGTCTAACTCGTTTATCATATTGTTCAGGTTCTCTTTTCCTTGTTGATCTTCTGGCTAGTTGTTCTATCTAATGACGTGAGTGGTGTGTTGAAGTCTCCAATAATTATTGTAGAATGTCTATTTCTCCCTTTAGTTTTGCCAGAGTTTGTCTCATATATTTTGGGACACCCTTGTTAGGTGCATAGATATTTATGACTGTTATATCTTCCTGGCGGATTGTCCCTTTTATTAATATATAATGGCTTTCTGTATCTCTTATAACTTTTTTGCATTTAATTTGTCTGATATTAGTATAGCTACCCCTGCTCTTTTCTAGTTACTATTTGCATGGAGTATCTTTTTCCAACCTTTCACTTTCAGCTGGTTTGTATCCATGGGTCTAAGGTGAGTTTCTTGTAAGCAGTATATGAATGGCTGATGTTTTTTTTATCCATTCTGTCAGCCTGTATCTTTTGATTGGGGAGTTTAATCCATGCACATTCCATGACATTACTGTAAATGCACTATTTACTTCCTCCATTTTATTCTTTGGGTTTCATATGCCATATCTTATTTTTGTCTTTCTTTTTACTCTTTTGGTTATCCTTTCTGCTATTCTTTCTACTATACTCTTTTCCAAGCCTGTCTCTCCTGTCTTTTTCTTTCAGGTTCTAAGGCAGCCTTTTATATTTCCTGCAAAGGTGCATTCTTTTTTGTAAAGTCTCTTAGTTTCTGTTTGTTTGTGAATATTTTATATTCACCTTCATATTTGAAGGACAATTTTGCTGGATAAAGAATTTTCGGCTGGCAGTTTTTCTCTTTCAGTATCCTAATTGTATCATACCACTGTCTTCTCACCTCCATGGTTTCTGAAGAGAAATCTGCACGAAGTCTTACTGGACATCCCTTGTACGTGATGGTTTGCTTCACCCTTGCTGCTCTGAGAGTTTTCTGTTTATCATTGATATTAGACATTCTGAGTAGTATGTGTCTTGGAGTAGATCTATTCGGATTTATTCTGATTGGGGTATGGTGTGCTTCTTGGACATGTAAGTTCATTTCTTTTGTAAGAGTTGGGAAATTTTCAGCTATTATTTCCTCAAATCCTCTTTCTGCCCCCTTTCCCTTCTTGTTGCCTTCTGGAACTCCCATGACACATATGTTGTTGTGTTTTGTGTTGTCATTCGACTCTCTGAGCCCCTGCTCAATTTTTTCCATTCTTCTCTCTCTCTGTTCTTTTCTATCTTCAATTTTAGCTGTTTTGTCTTTGGTATCACTTATTCTTCTATCATTTCGAGTCTGCTGTTATATGCCTCTAATGTTTGTTGTTGTTTTTTTTTTTAATTATTGTTAATGTATTTATTTATTTTTTAACATCTTTACATTTTAAAAAATATATTTACTTTTTATCCATTTTAAACCCCCTCCCCCTGTTTTTGCTGTTTTTGTGCCCATTCATTGGGCAATTCTCTATGTCTGTTTCCTGCCCTCTCCTCTCATCCTTCTCCTCCTGTCTTCACCTGGATTCGATCCTGGAAACCTCTGGTAGGGGAGAGAGGCATTCTGCCACTTGCGCCACCTCAGTTCCTGGTTTTTCGGCACGTCTCTTTTTGGCTCTCCCCTGCATCTCTCTCCTGTTATGTCATCATCTTGCTGCTTGGTTCAGTGGGGCCAGATGGCTCACCCGCTCATGGGGCCTGGGGGCTCACCTGTTCGCAGGGCCTGATGGCGCACCCTTGCATCTTCTATATTTTTCTTTATTTTACTGGGAGGTCCCAGGGATCGAACCCAGGTCCCTCCACATGGAAAACGGACACCCAACCATTTGAGCCACATCTGCCCCCACTATATCTCTTAAGGTTGACCAAAGATGCCTAGAGTTACAGTCATTTCCCATACAGTATAGTCATATAATAAATCAGGCTTGGTTTATCACCAGCATTCTAAAAAACTAGACCTAGGGAGAAAAACTAGGTTTGGGGACACATGCATGGTTTGTAATATAGTGAATGTTTAGCCTACCCTGATTATCACAAAATCAGGACAGTGAGAATATTTACAGTCCAATGTGTTTTTGATCTATTGTGTCTTTCTTTCCCATGAGCTCTATTACTTTTCTGTACAAGATTTCAAATTCTTCTTTATGCTCACTCAATGTCTTCCTGATGTCATTTATCTCTTTAACCATATTGTCTTTCAACTCATTCATTTGATTTAGGAAATTTGTGAGCATCTCGCTGATTAGTTCTCTCAAATTCTGCATCTTTTCTGGGGCTTTGATATATTCCTTTTCTTGGACCATGTCTTCTATTTTCTTAGTATGGCTCATAATTTTTTGCTGATATATAGGCATCTGATTAGGCTGTAGTTTACTCATATGCTAAATTTCTTTCTCTTTTCGAAGGGATGTAGTGGCAGGATGTTGTGTTATTACCACTGTTCTTTGATTCTTGGCTCCACCTGGATTGTTAGGATTGCCCTGCTGGTTGCTCAAAACTGGGCACTGGACCCAGTAATTGGTTGTGGGGTCGCTTCCTAGGGCCTTGGGGAGGGAGGCTATGGAGGCCGGAAAAAGCCTCTCCTACTTATTTTTAATTCCCTTGCATGCACTTCCTTGGTCTGCCAGCAGATGGCACTCTTTGGCACCTCTCAGTTCAATTCCTGGTCAGAGTGTATTTGTTGCAACACAGACCAG
Source organism: Tolypeutes matacus (assembly GCA_026826555.1). Lineage (NCBI taxonomy): Eukaryota > Metazoa > Chordata > Mammalia > Cingulata > Chlamyphoridae > Tolypeutes > Tolypeutes matacus. Next base: position 43,054,617 of record JAKSZT010054304.1, on the reverse strand, counting down.
ATCAATGTGATAGAGCTGAGCCTTGTAATTCAAACTAAGATAGTTCTACAGCCTTCTCAGGCAGCCCCCTCCCTTTTCTCAGGTCAGAAATATTTCCACTGCCCTCTGAGCCCTCAATAATCAGTCCCTGTTAGTAGAGGAGATTGGGAGGGTTGTTTATCTTTAGCCCCTTGCAGTCTCCAAGGCAAGCAATGGTGCAGCCCCATCCGGCCTGGAAGGGCTCCTGGGACACAGCAGACCAAATCTGTGAGTCAAAAGCTGAGTCAGCCTTAGGCTGTGTCCTTCTCTCTTGCCTTTCCTGGGGCATCCTCAACAATTAGTCCCAGCTAGAAGAGAGGGAGATTGTGAGGGTTAGATTTCTCACAATCACTGGCTCCCAGGGCAAACCACTGTGTGGTCCCACCTCGCCTGGAAGGGCTCAAATTCTAAAGTGTCTATAGTGTGGGGGATGGTGCCAGCAGCAGCAGCTGCTGGTTTCAACTCACAGCTCTGTCGTTGCATTTTCCCTTCTTTGCCCCTCTCCTCTGGGTGGTGTCCAGCCTTTGCCTGGTGTCCCAAACCCTAGAAGATCTTTTTCTGGGCTGTTTCAGCCTGTCCTCTAGCTATTGTTCTGGAGGAGAAGAGAGTCCCTTGTCTTACTAGCATGCCATCTTCCCAGAAGTCCTGCATGCAGAATTTTATTTAGAGAAAAATTGATTCCAAATGATAGAAACTCTTCCATTCATGTACCAGAAAGAGCCCTATGAGTCACTGAAGCAGTATTTCTTAAAGTGTGCTCCTTGGTACACTGTGCTGGAAAGATGCTCCTCAAAAAAAGAGTTTGTGGTCAAAACCTTTGGGAAAACACTGTACTCAATAGTCTTTTTTAGCTCATGGTTTCCTCTCTCCATATTCAAAGCCAGCAACATAGCATCTCTCTGACCCTGCTTCTGCCATCACATCTCTTTTTATGATCATAGCCAGAAAAGATTCTCCATTTTTAAGGGCTCGTGGTGACATTGGCCCACCCAAATAAATCAGAATAATCTCTCCATCCTAAAGTCCTTAATTACATATGCAAAGTCCCATTTGTCATGTAAGGTATCATATTCACAGGTTCTGGAGTTTAGGATGCAGACATGTTTGGGGAGCCCTTATTCTGCCAACCATACTGGCCCAGGTCAAATAGCCCCCCAGACTCCCTCTCCACTATTCTGGGCTCTCCTAGCCCTTGGCCTAGGTATCCTATAGGCTTCTGGTCTTCCCCAGGCATAGCTCTTATCACCCTGAACTGTAATTGCTTGTTGATTTGTCATTTTCCTGAAATAAACTTCAAGCTCCATGAGAGCTGAAACAAGCTCTATCGTGTTTACTGATATATCCCAAGCACCTAACTCAGTGCCTGGCAGATAGTGCTTTAAAACTATTTGGAGGGCATAAGAACTCCAAATTAAATATAAATATTTAATTTATATTTTGAATTAAATTAAATATAATTTAATTTTTATATTAAATTATATTCCAGCCATTTGAGTTCTCCTCTAATAGACTCTACACTTCTTTTTTAAAATTTATTTTTATATATATTTTTAGGAGGTACTGGGGATTGAACCCAGGACCTCATACATGGGAAACAGGTGCTCAACCATGGAGTTACATCTGCTACCCAGTGAGAGCTGTTTTTTTCATCTTTGTTTTTAGGAGTTACTGGGGATTGAACCCAGGACCTCATACATGGGGAACAGGTGCTCTCCAGACTCTACACTTGAATGCAGGGTTCACATGCGGCTTGTCTGTTGTCTGCCCGGGGTCACCTCGCACAGTACTCAGCACATGTTTGTGGAATTTATTTGAATGAATAGATTCAGACTCATCTCAATGGCATCTCAAATTGCTCTTAAACCCAGAGCACGTGGGGAACACATGGGAACCAGATGCCTGGGTCAGGTAAGGATACTTGGGGAGGTTTCTGGAATAAAAGTATTTGGGGCAGAAGTTTGAAAGAAATGAAGGATAAGGATTGACGGGCCTGAGGGGTTGATGACATTCCATGGATGACTGGTACAAGCAAAGTCAACTGTGGGATGCAGCTGGTGGGGAGTAGCCAGAGATGAGATGGGATGGGGGCAGGTAACCATGGCAGCCAGGGCTTGAATGCCAGGTACAGAGGTCTGGGTTTGATGTGACGTGATACTGCAAGGTATTGTTGAGCAAGGAAGGAGGTGCTAAAAACAGGCTTGGAGAAAGATGGAATAGATGCAGGAGGACAGAGGAGGGAAGTGTGTTTCAGGAAGCAGAATGCCAGCTGTGGAGGGATGAAGGCTGGGTGATGATGGCTGCCTCTGGAGACACCCAGATAGACTAGATGTTAGGGCAGGAGAGAGAAGAACCAAAGCACATCTGACACCACAGTCTGGGACCTGAGAAATGCAAGGTGAAGGTGCCATGGGGAAACTGGCTGGCTTTATCCCTGCAGGGAAGGTGGTGAGCTCAGAATTGAGCGTATTTAGTATTGGGCATCAGAGGGCCATCCATTGGAGGGGACCAAGACCTAGCCCCATCCTTTTGTCCCTGTGAAGGTCCCCCATCACTACAGAGGTGGGCATGGGGGGCAGGAGGCTGTTTTTTCCAGTGCCTGAGCTGTCACTTCTGCCCCCATGCAGTAGGTATCTTTTCTCAGCCCTAAGGCAGTCAGTCTGACCTCCAGAATGAGCTGATGTTTCCATTTATGGGGTTTCCGCTCTGTATTAGTCAGGGTTCTGTAGGGAACCAGAGCTGACAGGAGATATCTATAAACATTATGAGATTTTTATAAGATTTGTTTCATGCAACTGCAGGGATGCACAGGTTCAACTTCTGTAGGGCAGGCTGCACGCTGGGAACTCCGATGAAGGTTTTTGATGAATTCCCCAGAAGAAACTAGCTGGCTGAAGTAGAGATGGAAATTCTTTGTTTTGAAAGCTGAAATGCTCACTTCTCCTTTTAAAGCCTTCAACTGATTGGATGAAACATCTCTCATTGTTGAAGGCAATCTCCTCAGTTGACTGTACATGTAATCAGCCACAGATGCAGTCAACTTACTGATGATTTAAGTCCACGAAATGTCCTCACAGTAACAATCAGGCCCGTGCTTGCTTAACCAAACAACTGGGCACCATAACCTGGCCAAGTTGACACATGAACTTAACCAGCACCACTCTCGTTGTGACAGATACCGTTTCAGCTGCTTTGCATATACAGACGCAGCATGCCCTCACAACAACCCTGAAAGGTGGGTAAAATCACCCCCATTTTATGGATGTAGAAGTTGAGGCCCCAAAAGGACAAGCCAACCACCCAAATTCACACAACTAGGACGGGAGGAACCGGGATGAGTACCCTGGTCATTCTCGTTCCAAAGCCCATGAGCTTTGTGTCACCCCTTAGTCCTGCCCTCTCTCCCACACCCTAGGTTTAATTTAATTCTACCCAATTCAGGAACATTTCCTGAGCACGCATCAAGTTGAGGGCACTCTGCAGGTGCAGAGGATATAAAGATGAATAAGATATAAGTAGGAGAGAGAAATACGAACTCGATTACCTCCAGACGCAGTACCTACCACGGCACATCTGGGAAGGGCTTCAGCCCACCTGCACCCAGCCCATATGTTGCTTCCCACCCCAACCTCAAGTTTGGACCACATTAATCCACTTGCTTCCCACCCCTCAGGAATCCGGAAACATCAAAACTGAAAGGGGTCTTAGTATCCAACCAACTTGTTTTAAACAGAAGGCAACTGAGGCCCAGAGAGGGGAGGTAACACAGCTGCTTAGTGGCAGAGTCAGGTAAAGCCCAGGTGTCCCCATGCGGGCCCGGTGCTCTGGAGCCAGATGGTGCCTCTTTGCTCCACAGCTGACAGAAGTTCACATCTGCCTCCCAGCAGCCTGCGCCCCTGGGCAGCCTGGTCTTGCACATTTTGCCTCAATTCGCCAGGCCCAGAACCAGCGCTTGGGGCACGCGGACCAGGCTGAAGGGGCCCAGCCGGTCGCCCCTGCTTTCTTTTTCCTCCTCAGGTGTGTGTGTGTCGCTGAATAACATTTCCAGATGGTGAATAAGGACAAAGCCCTTGTGTCTGTTTTCATCATTATTGTTGCTACTATCTTATAAAGTGCTATCTCTTTAAAACATTAAGACGGAACACGCTTAGCCCCTCTCAGAAACTCAAGTTTCACGGTACAAGAAGGGGCGTAGAGGTTTTACACGCCGCAAAGACCAGACCCTTCCCCGTTTCTAGTTTGGAAGGTCGACGTTCCCTTTTCTTGTTTGCTCGGGGTTGGGAAATGGCTCCCTCTCCCTTGCGCGAGCTGCCGCGCAGAGGCGTAGGTGGGCCTTGTTGCCTTGGTGATAAGCATAGTTGGGCCAAGGGGCTGCTCTAGCAGCCAATAGAAGCCGGAGGGGGCGGGGCCAGCTGGGTCTTGTACAGATGCGGCCTGATTTGGAGGTTTGCGGACGGTGCGGGGGATTGCGGGTGTCCCTAGGGGTGGGGTAAAGGCTAGCCCCAGACCGCTGAGCGCGGGTCTCGCCGGCCGATCAGGGTTCCCAGACTCTGCACCCAGAGTTCTCGTCGGGCCTGAATGTGAGCGGGCGGAGATGGCAGGAGGGCGGTGGGACGCGATGCGAGGGTCGGAGCAGGGCCTTGTCGGGGGCACGGAGGCCCCCAGGAGGCCCCCCTCTGCCGGGCGCACCAGGTGGGAGTGGAGAGCGGGAGACTTGGGGAAGAGGGAAAGGCAGCATTTGGCGACGGGTCTCTGGAAGCCCTGGAATCCTGGAGCCCAGCCCCCAACCCTATTCCCAAGTCCGGGCCAGAGGGTTAGAGTCCTAGGGTGGCCACCTACCTCTTCCCGACTCCTTATCTCCCTTCCAGGTGATCGGTATTGCTGCCCCAGCGAGCCTGAGTAAGCATGAAGCTCCTATCTTTGGCGGCCGTGGTCGGGTGTTTGCTGCTTCTCCCAGCTCAAGCCAGCAAGGTGAGGGAGGGGAGCCAGCGTAGATCACGACCACCCTGACTGCAGGGTTTCCCTAGAGGGAGCTGCTGCTCAAGCCCTGCCCCTCACTCACCGTTGGGGCAATACTTTTTTTTTTCTTCAATAAATGTACAGGATACATATAAAATTTTTTTTAAATCATACAATATGTTATGCCATATATTTGGTTCATAGTAATGCAATCATACAGCACAATACTGTTTGTTTTATTTTTTTAGGAGGTACCAGGGATTGAACCCGGCACTTCATACGTGGGAAGCAGGCGCTCAACCACTTGAGCTACATCCCCGGGGGGGGGGGGGGCATACTTTTGAGAGTGTTCTCTTCATGCAAGGCTGCAGTCCTTCTTAAGGTTAGAGGGAGGGGAGAAGAAACCTGTGGCCAGGATGGCACCTGTGAGACAGGCAGGAGGTAGAATTCCAGCAAGGAAGTTGGTGTTTGGGGAAGTTCTTTCAGTTCTTCCTTTACTCCTGTGTAAAATGGGAGTGGTTCTAGTATCTACTGCTCTACTTGGGAAGAATGAAATTATATAATAAAGTAAAAATGCTACATAATGATATTAAAAAAAAAGAAAAGGGTATAGCTTGTACAAATGGAGGTTTCTATTATTAAGCATGACCAACTCAGTACTGGGACTCCTGAGTTAACTTCCATTCTTTAGGGGTAAGAGACCTAGAGCTGGGGTTGTGTGGGTCCGTGGAATTTGAGATTCTGAAGATCACCCAGGCTGTAAAGCAGGGCTTCTTAACAAATGGTCCGTGAGCTTGAATTCAAATCCAAAAAACATTCTTGTGGGGACGTGTTGGTGTGGGTGTGATAATTTTGTTAAATAATACACAGTACAATGTGGACTTAGTAAGGGGTCCGTGTTTTTCACCTGACTGGCAAAGGGGTTCGTGGAACAAAAAAGTTTAAGAATCCCTGCTTTAAAGTAAGGTTGAGTCTGAGGATCGACTTGCTGTGGGGAATTCCACATGAGAATGAAAATACTTAACGGTGCTATCTATCCCTTACCTGTTTCTGAGGAGAATAACTTTCACAGGGATTGCTTGACTATTCCCTTGGAATTGATTCACTTTCCCTTACTCACCCCTGCTCTTTTCCTTCCCCCAGTTCTAGCCTAGGAAGTTGGAGATGGAATGGAGTGGGGAGAATCTTGTGTCCAAGTCCATTGGACAGAGTCACACATACAGATGTGAGGCCCAAGCTGTCAATCTGCTTGTTGTGCCCTCCTACCTGACCCCCCTGAGCTCCCCCTCTCAAGCACCCAACTTTTCCTTGGCAGCTTCCTGTGTATCCCATTTGCCATTTGGACTGTTTCTGTCTTGAGGACCCTGTGATACAGGCTCATTTCTAACAGAAGTCATTACTTGCTGAACTTGGGAATGGAGAACGCTCAAGAGCATACATATATGGTCACCTTACAGAACAGGCAGCTGAAAGTTGAGAGTCTGGCTAGAACTGAACCTAGGGGTCCTGCCTACCTGATCTGTGTTTTTCTCTTCTAGAGTTCTGAAGATATCCGTTGCAAATGCATCTGTCCACCATATAGAAACATCAGTGGGCACATTTACAACCAGAATGTATCGCAGAAGGACTGGTAAGGCATTGTAGGGATGGCCCTTGGCTGCTGCACTTAGTTGAGGTTTGGGGTGTTTACTAGGGTATTTGGAGCCCCTGGATGATAAACACGCTCTTCCCCTTCCTATGGAGAGCCAGAAAAAGGAATATTTTGTCCCATGGTTACACAACCAACAGGGAACAGGACCCAGAGGTCTTGAATTCCAGGTGAAGGCTTCCTGGTCAGAGGAATGGCTTTTATTGCTTTGCTTTGAATTTGGGTCTTCATTGATGTATGCAGAATAGTAGTAGAGAAGTTGGGAGAGGGAAGTACTATGGCCACAAACTGTGGAATGATTGTTCAGTGCTTTTTCAAAGCCCTGTTCCATGTGCTATTCTATTTCAGTCTCCTTGTAAGCTGGGGGGCATGGCTAAGGTTCCCATTTTATAATTGCATAGCCTGGGCCCCAGAGAGAGAATCTGTATTATTCTTCTGGAGTCTTAATTCATTTCCCAGTGTGTCCCTTTAAAAGAGAGAGAAATAACTTGGGACTTCATTCAGAATTGGGAGACCAGGCTGGCGAGGGGAAGTTTCACACGTGGTCTTAGAAGGAATGGTTTAAGGAACTAGAGCTGGCTTGGGAAAGAGAGGACGTGAAGAGACAGGATGGCTGAAGAGGACCGTGAGAAGGGCTGGCATGGGTGGGGGGTGCTTGTGGGGATCATTTATGTTCAGTGTGATTTCTTGGGGGTACAGTTGGGGCCAATGGATGGAAGCTTCAGGGAAACATTTAAATGTGAGTTGAAGGAGCATTTCTAATCCAGGTTGTTCCAGGAGCTTGGAGGGCTCTAAGCACAGGTGGGAGGGTTCCTTGATAAGGTCACTGGAGAAAAGATTAGCATTGAGTAGGGGTCTGGGTCAGTGTTTCCGATACTTGGCTGTGCATTCAGATTCATCAGGTGAGCTTTTAGAATATACAGATTGCCGGCACAACTCCCCCACCCCCACCCCTGAGATTTTGATTCCGTACATATGGGAGGGGGGAGCAATCTTTTTCAATAGTTCCGTAGGTGATCAGGATGCAGTTGATCAGAACGGCATTTGGGAACTAGGAATCTGGCCAGATTTCCAGCTCTGAGATGGTATGAGTCTCATACCTCTTTTCTGAGAGCAGTCTAATTAGATGCACAGACTCTGGGTCCAGCCTTCTTGCCTTCAAATCTAGCTTTGCTGCTTGTTAATGGGGTGACACATTACTTAATCCCCAAAGTGCTTTGATTTCCTCATTTGTAAAATGTTGACAGTATTTGGAGTATTAAATGTGTGCACACACATAAGTACAGCACTTAGAACAATACCAGGTACGTAGTTAAGTGCTGTATAAATGTGAGCTGATATTATTAATATACTCTCGCCTTATCAAAGAGGCCATATAAATAGTACCAGACAGCATGGGCTCTTCCTGCAGCACCAGACTTTTTCTGCCTGATTGCTGATAAAATTCACAAAACCATGAGACATGACATCCTGGGAGGAGCCCCTGTATCCCCCTTGTTTATGGTTATAGTTGAAATAACGTCAGCCAATAAATCGGTGCACTGTCTTAGCCCCACTTCAGCTAACAAGACTATATCCCATGCCCCTGGGGATTTTAGCAGCACTATCTCTGTTTTCATATGGCTTCAAAATTTGGATGCCCACAGAGGAAGAGTCTTCCTCTCTGGACCTTCTTCCCTTTAAAGGTCAGAATTAGGTGCTTCCTGATGAACAGCCTCGAGTCAAGAACCTCAAGACAGTTCCATTGTGGGTGGTGGGTGGAAACTGAGGCTGGGAGTGAGACTCCGGGGTCCTGGGGCCCAGTGACACTGGCCTTATCCTGGATCATCCCGTGCTGGCCTAGAGCCCCTAGAACCCCTCAGGGGAGGATGTGGGGTTTTGACCTGTGATCCCAGCACCCACCTGCTAGGGCCAGAGGAAGACACCAGTTGGATTGTGTCTTCAGGTCTCTGCCACAGTTCCACTCTGGTGTCCAGTTGGTGTCCACTGCTGAGAGAACACTTGACCCTTCGCCTGGGTTGCCCAGTTAAGCGAGGAGAGCCTGAACTGCAGAGCAGGTTAGTGGTCAAGGCATTTATGTTCCCATGTTGCTTGTATTCTGCCATCTAGTGGTGGGATTTATAACCACTTGCTTCCAAAAGGGCAGAAACCCCTATTTTGGCCCCCTTAGTGAGTGGGCAAGTCAATGTGTTATGGAGACAAAGAATCTCAGCAGGAAGGAAATTGATTGATTGGCTGGGTCAGCGGCTTCCAAACTTAAGAATAGACCTTTTCTACAAACAAAATCTGCTTTGGAAACACAATATGTAAAACATAAAATCAGAATTACTCTGGCTGAAGGAGGCAGTGCCTCTCCCTCACCACCACTGCCCTCCCACACAGTGATTCCTGAGGTACCCAAAGGAGCACAGTTTGAAAGAAACTGAGGCCCAGTGAGGCCAAATAACTTACCTAGCATCACAGAATAAGTAGAAGAGCAGGGAATTAAACCCAGCTTGCCTTTCTTCTTGGCCCTTTACCTTTAACATGCCCCGACCAGGATGAATGGAGATCCTTAGGAGAGCAAGAACGTGTTTGGATTTCACCAGTTCCCAGGAGCGCCAGAGACCAGAGAAATCCTTTAGCTCCCTCTCTGGTATTCTCCTTGCCCCCTTACAGCATATTCCCCTAATTAACAGGGCCCTGAATTGAGTTGGGCCTCTCTCAGCTGCCCCTGGAGCCTGCCCTGGCCTTTTGGGAAATGTACAGATCCCATGGCAGCACTGGAGCGATGCCTTCCAAACCGAGGAGCCTGTGTGGCTCAGGAAAGGGAGGCATGCCATTGATACTTATGCCAGAGACCCAACCTGGGTCTAGAAGGACTCTGAGAGGTGAGGCTCAGAAGGACAGGCCTGATGGTTGGTTGGGGCCATTGGAGAGACCCCCAGGAGCTGTACTCGACTCCTGAAGGACTCCTGTCTGAGCTGGAAGTGCCCAAAGGCCATCTTATCACATAGAGGAGAAGACAGGCCCCAGGCACCAGTTGCTTAGTGGCCGAGTGGGGACAGAGCCCAGTCCTGGCTGTCCCCTGCACCATGATGCCTGGTTCACACTTGCCAACCACTGAGAAGTTTTGTTTGCTTTTTTTCCCAGTGGGAATGAGGAAGGAGCATTCTATAGGGTTTTTTGGTTACTCAGTATCGTCTATGATCCAAACAAGTTGGAAGCATGCTGATCTGAGCAAGGCAGGAACAAGAGGCCTGAGTTAAGAGCAAAGCACAGGCCTCACCACTGCGAAGGAGGTGCCACTTGGCCTTCCTGAGCCTCAGTTTCCCATCTCTTTTAATGTGGGGCCTGCATTCTTTGGCCTGCCCTACTTGGGAGCACTGCTGGGTAAAAGGAGCAGCTAAGTGGGCATTATCTTTAACATTTGGCAGTCACTTATTTACTGAGCCCTGCTCGGGCAAGCACAGGGCTAGGCAGAATGGATGAGTGAGACATGGCCTCTGTCCTCAGGGAGTCAGCACCTAGCAGATGCAGTAGCACCCACTGCAGCATGATTGGTGCTGTGACAGATGAGCATGGGGGGCTGGCTGTTGAGAGGAGAGGCCACGCCTTTGCGAAGAATCTTGAAGGATGTGTAGGATCTGAGAGGTGAAGGGGTGGTGGGCAAAGTCATGCAATGCTGGCAGAGGGTGTGGAATGTGTCAAGGAAGAGAGCATGGCTCATTCGGGGAGCAGTCCAGCTGAAGGGTAGGGGGTGGGGAGAGGAGTGGCAGGAGATGAGGCTGGGCAGGTTGGGAGGAGCTGGAGGTGGGCTGGTGACCAGGCTGAGGTCCTGTAAGAGGCTGTAAGAGGGGAGCGGCGTGACTGGAGCTCTGTTTTGGTAGGATCACTGGGCTGCAGCGCAAAGGTACTGTTAGAACAGAGCCAAACCGGGGTCAGAGAGAGCAGCAGGGAGGCTGGGTCAGTTGTCCCAAGGAAGAAACGATGCGGGCCTCAGCTTAGACAGTGAGAGAGAATAACGAAGACGGATTTTGGACATGTTTAAGGAAGTAAAATCGGGCACTGGGAGGATTCATGGTTGAGGGAGCAAGGCAGTGTCACTGAGATGCCACCCAGGTTTTCACCTTGGTCAGAACACAGACAAAGAGGTATTTTGTGGGACTGGGGAATTGAGGGTAAGGTGGTCCCTGTGGGGTGAATCCAGTTGGCAGCAGGAGGAGAGAGGTCCTGACTAGAGAGTCTAGTCAGAGGCATTCGCTTCTGAGTTGAAACCTTTGGAGCGGACGAGCCCACCCTGGGAGAGCATAGCAGGAGGTGAGAAAGCAGGAGGGCAGAATTTGGGGGGAACATGGACATTTATGGTGCCAGCACTGTGGGTACTGATTGGAGAGCTGGTTTTGGTGGGCCAGGGGTTGGGGCTGGGAGGCTTTGGCTTGGGGAAGGGGTCCTGCCGGGTGGCTAGAGAAGCCTGGCTCTCACCCTTGGCCAGCCGGCTCCCTCCCTGGAAGCGCTCTTCTCTTAGGCCCCGCCCCTCTCCTGCACCTCCCCAGGCCACCTGCTTCCCCGGGCTTGAGGCCTTAGGAGCCTTCCTCGGCCCTGTCTGTCTCTGTTGCAGCAACTGCCTGCACGTGGTGGATCCCATGCCTGTGCCTGGCCACGATGTGGAGGCCTATTGCCTGCTATGCGAGTGCACGTACGAGGAGCGCAGCACCACCACCATCAAGGTAGCTCGCACCCGTGACCCCGGGAGACCGCACACACGAGCGCAGCCCCCTGTTCCACCCCCCACCCCCCACCCAACACCCTCAGTCTTTCGCTTTATTCTGGAACATTCCAGGTGACTGTGGGACTGGCTTCTTGGCTGGCCTAGTTGTAATCACAAGGACCCACTTCCCCTTCTTCCTAGTAGCCAACCCTCTTTGACACCTTTCTAGAGGCTCCCATTACAGTGAGAGGTCAAGAGGAAAGCCCTGGAAGAGATGACTGGGAGTCCCTTTCTTCTTTCCATTCTTTCCATTTTTTCCTTTCCTTCCTCTTTTCCATTCATTTGTTAAATATGTATTGGGTGCTTACCATGTTCTGGGCACCATGCATGGTGCTGGGAGTAGAGAGGTAAGCCTCTCCTCCTGGAGCTTACAGTCTAATGAAGCTTCCAGAGTGGCATGGAACTCCCCTGGGAAAGCTTCAGTGGCCTGTGGCCTGGGGCTGGGCGCCTGGGTGCTAGACTGGGCATGAGGGGCCTCAGATGGCTTCCTCTTGTTTTTTCCTTGACTCTTGCTCTCACAGATCATTTGGGTGAGTTTAGGAGAGAAGTAATAGAAACGGCCCACCCCTGAGGCAGATCGAGGGCCAGTGAGCCTCTCCATCAGAGGCTCTAGTTCCCCCACACCTCCAGATCTCCTCGCCCAGGTTCTAGCTGATTCCTAATGTGAGTCCTTCTAGTTCCAGTTTGTAAGCTTATTTCTGCGTGTCCTCTAAAGAATCTAGAAATAGGGTCAGAAAATAACTTACAAAAGATGCTCTTAACTGCTTTCCCTCTCTGCCTGGACAGGGTTGCTGACAGCTCCTGTCCCGTCCTGCAGCTTCTCTGTGTTCTCACGTTCAGGCAGAAAGCAGCTCCTGTCCCTTGCCCCCCTGTAGTCATGGCCCTTCAGGCAGTGCCTTGCACCCTCCCGCCTGGCAGCCCCCTGTAAGCAGTCTTTCTCCTTCTCTGAACTTGCTCCAGGGGGCCTGCCCTCTGGGGCCCAGACATCTGAGACCTTAAATTCTGAGCCAGATGTCGCCTCTCCATGTTTAGCAGGGAAGAGACTTCCCAGCATGAGGACCTCATCAGACACAACTTTCTAAACCCTCGAATTTCCCTCCAGTCCTTCTGTCTGGGGGCTCCCCACCCCCCATCTCAGCCTATTGGAGACCCAGTGCCCTCTCTCCTGCCCCCTTCCTGGGGTACAAGCAAGGGGCCTGGTGATTCACCCTGTTGAAGAGGCATGAACGCTGATGCCCCAACCAGGAGGAGATGGGTCCAGTTGAATTTGGCTACTGGCTGGGCCATGCACAGAACAAAAAGCATTTGAGAAGGAGTCAGCAATCTGGGTTCAAGTTACATCTCTTCCATTTCCTAGCCTTGGCATCTGGGTGAATTTTTAGCCTAGTAATTCTCAGGCAGGTGCATTCTGCCCACCCTCTGGGGGGCTTGTAGAGTGGAGTGAGGGTGTTTTCATGGTCCCAATACCTGAAGTTTATTACTGGCACTAGGGACCATGGATGCTAAATGTCTTAGTGAAGTGAAGGGTCCTGCTTAAAATGCTCACGACATCTGCACTGAGAAAACATTGACTCTGCCTTTTCTGAAAACAAACATGACTCCAGCTTGTGGGGCTCTCCGACCCTCAGGATGATGGTGGTAGAAGGCTGTCTGAACTTTTGAGGTGTGGCCTCCAGCTGTCAGCGCAGACCTCCCTGCCCGTCTGTCCTGCTCTGCCAAGCAGAGTGCCGTGAATGGGCCAGCTGGGCCCTCTCAGCCCAGGAGCATCCCACCTCCTTCACCCTCGCTCAGCAGTGAAGAAGGAGCCACAAGCCCAGGCTTTCAGGGCTCCCCCCCTCGTTCTTACTGAGTATCTGGTTGCTTTCTACCCTTCCTTACAGACTCTTCTCCAGCCACTTAGGTCCTACTTCCCCACCTGGACAAAGTAGTCTGGGAGCCTCTGGGGTGACAGGCTCTACTTCTTTGTCAGCTGCTATCTTCACACCTGCCGTGGAACTCATAGTCCTTGCAGGATTTCCTCAGCTTAGGACAAAGGTAGCACCTGTGTGGAGTAGGGCCATCCCCTCCCCTTTCCACGAATCCTTCCAGGCACTCTTTCCTCCCATCCCATGCAGTCGAGGCAGCCACTACCAATTGACCAGAGATGGCACAAGAATAGAAACCGATTTGCTGGGATGTTGTTCACAGGACAAGCTGTCTTCCTCAGGTCATCATTGTCATCTACCTGTTGGTAGTGGGCGCCCTTTTGCTCTACATGGCCTTCCTGATGCTGGTGGACCCTCTCATTCGAAAGCCGGACGCATACACGGAGCAACTGCGCAATGAGGAGGAAAACGAGGTAACCAGGGCTTAGGGAGCCACGCCCTGCCAGGGCCCCTGCCCACAGATGAGGCCCTGGGCTCCCGGCATACACGTCCCCAGGGAAGAACCCAGAATGGCATCCCTGGAGCCTAGGTAGGGATCCGTGGTCCATCTCACACCCCCTCCTATGCTCCAGTTTGCCCTTCTGTTCACATCACCTGGATCCCAGTGTCTGCACTTCCCAGATGAATTGAGGGATGGCCTTGAAATTCCCTGGACCTGGCATTTGGCAGCTGCAGGGCACCAGCTGGGGCAGCCCTGTCTTCCTGTTCTGCTGCATTTCTAAGCAGAAGGAAAGTGAAGCTGCCAGGGCCAGCCACCTGCTGATACACAGATACCCAGATCACTCAGTCATTGGTGGCAAGGTGAGGCGGCAAGTGTATTCTTTTGTTACGTGAGTCCACAAGCATCTGGTGAGCACCTACTCGATGCAGAGCACAGCCTTGGGCCTCGAGGGGAAAGGAGGATTTCAGGAGCCAAAAAGGAGGAAGGTAGGCAGATAGGCACTGAGGTGGTGAGTCATTGTATAGTACTCGAGGAATTCTGAGCAATCAGGGATAGGGAGGGAAGGCATATAAGAGCAGTGGCAAAGAGAGGAAGCCCATGGGTTTAGGTCAGATTATCAAAGGCCTCAAACATCAAGCTAAGGAGTGCTGGCTTTATTTGAAACGGAGGGTGGGGAACCACTGATGCCGAGGGCCTGTGGGGTTAGTCTGGAGCTTCTGCGATGGTGGCGAGCTGGAGGGGCTTGGACCAGGTCCAGCACCATTAGCAATCACTCACCATCTTCTCATCCATCCCCATACTGACGTGCCCCGGAGGGGAACCCAGGGGGGACAGAAGGAGGCTCAAGGTGAAGAGCTCTTTGAGCTCAGGCAGCGTTGTAAAGAGTCAACATGTATCCCCCAAAGAGTCTAGGGGCATATCTTTGCCGAGTGGTGACTTCATATCCCTCCGTGCCTCTGGCTCCCCCATTACACACTCACGGCAGCCAGCTGTGCCCTGAGTTGACGGTGAAAAGGACAGTCCACCAGCCGAGGAAGCCATCTCACAGGTGGTGCTCTCGGGGGCAGGGCAGGCTCGCTGCTGCTGTCCAGGCCGAGGGATGGCCTCTGGGAGTTGCAGAGGGCAAGGGCTGTGGCTGCTGGCTCTACCCCCAGAGCAGGGGTTCTTAACCAGAGGTCAGTGAGCTTGAATTGAAATTCAAAAAAAAACATGTGTTGGTGTGGGTGTGATATATTTATTAAATAATACACAGTGTAGTGTGGACTTAGTAAGGGGTCCGTGGTTTTCAACTGACTGGCAAAGTGGTCTGTGGAACAAAAAAGGGGTCCTGCTCTAGAGACTCGCTGCTAGTAGAGACTCGCGAGTGTGGATTGACGTAGTGCATGATGGAATGAGTGGATAAGGCATCCACAAAGGAGCTCTAGTGGTGACGGGTCTCAGCTGTGTCCTGGAAGAATCAGTTGAGGAAATGGGGATGTTGAGGTTGAACAATGACAACAACAAAAAAAACTCAAAGAGGTACTTGATAGCTGCCTTCAGGTGTTTGTGGAAGACAGCATAGCCTTACCTTGGGTAAAACTAGGAGACAGGAGGACTCAAAGTTGAGAGGAAGAGAGGGAGACTTAACACAATATAAGAAGGAGCTTTCTTGCCAACAAAGCACTCTAACGATGGAGTGGGTGGGCTCCCCTGTAAGGTAGTAAGTGCTCTATCACTAGAGGTAACCAAGCATAGGCTAAACTGCCACTTGGCAGTCAGTTTAGAGCTTTTCAAGCACTGGATTGGAGGTGGGAAAGAGGCTGTTTCCCACCATAAAGAGGATCCAGGGGCTCAGATCTAAGTGTAAAGCTGCCTGGGTGAGGTGAGTCTGGGCCAGCATGAGCTGGGAGGACAAGGGCAGGTCAGGGAGGGAGGCCTGGCCGACCCCCAGGCCCCACTGCTTCACCTGAGTACAGCCTGGACCATTTGCCATCTGCCCCCAAGCCTCCTGCTGACATCAGTTTGGCCAAAGGAGGAGCAGAGCAGACAAGCCTCGCCCCAATGGAGCTGGGGCCTGGGAGGTGGTGTCGCTGGAAGTTGGGTGGTCTGTGTTCAAGAGGAAACCTTGAGTGCCTACCTGGTTATTAATATACAGTAATAGTAGCTAATGAACACTCAGCGATTAGGGATAATGTGGTAATTGCAGTCCTGGGGGCCAGTAATTGAGAGTTGCAGTCCGATGATTATACCGCCCGTGCTGCGATTTCCCTGGAAGGCTGCGATTTCCCTGGAATGCATGGCTCTCGGGCATGGCCGTGTCTCCCTCTGCCCTAGCTGTGGAGCCAGAGACGAGGGCAGCTTGCCGTCTGGACCCGGGCCCAGGTCTTTCTTTCCCCCAAGAGACCTGGGGTGCACCCCACTTTCAGTCTTAAGACCTGGCTGCCTCTTCTTGAAGGTCGCCTTGGGGAGGAGGGATTCGATTTGGTGAGTCTAGTTCCTGGGGGCAGAACCTCACCCAGAGGGTGGGCATTCCCTCAGGAGGAGGGTTGTCTAGTGAGGAGCACTGTTAGAACGAGTGCCTGTGATGGGCAGTGAGCTGTCACAGCAGAAGCTGGTGAGCCCGTGCCATGTGCTGTAGAGGAGCGCCCTGCCCTGGGAGGCTCCAAGAGGTAATTAAAAAGCCATCCCTGGTCTCTTCCATACCCCGACCTGATGATGAGCAGCCAGGTCTGGCTGGTCAGAGACCCAAGTGCTGGGTCTGGAATAAGTTGGATTTCATCAGGTGCTTGGGGCGGTTAAGGAAGTGCCCTCGGGGTGACGTGAGGGTGCTTCTGGTGCCCTCTGGCCCATCAGTTGGCATCGTCCCTCCAGCCATGTACTCACCTCATGTGGTCTGTGGTATCGCCACCTTGTTCCTTGTGGTTCAGCAGCTCTGTGCTGCTCTCTCTGCGTGGCTTCTCTTCCTCTTGCTGTTCTCAGAAATCCTGCAGGTGGCGCTGTGTTGAGATTGACACAGCCTTAACTCTGCCCACAGGGAGCCCGACCCAGAGAGCCGAGACCAGATGAATGAGTGGGAAACTTAAAGGCGGTCAGTGAGGTCAGGTTTTACGAGATGGGCAGTCAGGCGAGAAAGCCAAAGATTTAGGGAAGTTTTCCTTCTCTTCGTGTTTGCCTGTGAAGGAAGGCTTCCTTGCAGAGGGGGGGTTTTCAGAGCCAGCTCAGAGGAAGGATGGGAGATGATTTCTGAACTGCCAGAAGGTATGTGGGCGGTGCCCTGGAGGCTGAATTGAGCCTCGCAGAGATCCAGCAGCCCTGGTCCTAGGTTAATCAACTGACCCAACCCCACGTGGTACAGGTGGGGAAAGGTGTGTGGGGATCGCAGAATTGAAGGACAGGGAGAGGGGTCCTAGGGCCGCCTGCTGAGCAGTGGCAGAGTTGCAGCTGTGTCTCTGCATTTATTATGGTCTGGAGAGCATTTCTCTGAAGAAGCAGACAGCCTTATGCATGGCGGCTTGGATGGATTTAGCCTTCACCCCAAGAGGAAGATCAGCAGCTTGACCTCTCAGCTGTCCTTGGCAAGCAAGCTCACCTGGGCCTGTACAGCTCAGTGACCCTGAGAAGGAAAACTGCCCTCCAGGGGCTTCAGCCCCCATCAGCCTTGCCCAGGGTCTGGGACCCAGGCGGAAGTGGGACCTGGAGGCGGGACCTTGCCCAGGGTTGGGGGCCCTTGGCCCCGTCCCTCTGATTCCTGTAGCCAGGAGCTCTCCTGCTGTGGGGCTGCAGGACTGGAAGAGGAAGGGGAGGCCTCCCCCCAACCCCCAGCCTCAGCCCCAGAGCCAGTGCAAGGAGATGAAAGCCTGTCGCGTTCCCTTTGATAGTGCTGGCAGAGCCTCCGCAGGCCCTGACTGCCGTGCACTGCCTCCCCTGGGATTCCGGCTGCATTAGGCCTAATCCCCGGGCTCAGACACCCTTTGAAAGGAGGAAGCAAGCATGTTTGCTGGGACAGAAGCGGCAAACAGCTTTTTTAGATGTACAGATTTGGCCCTCTTTGAAGAGAGAGAAATAAATGTTTCCATGAGGCTCTGGGAGTCTCTGCTTCTCACGGTGCAGGCCCCCCGAGCTCTGAAGGGGTCCTCAAAGTTCTGACCCACTGGGGCTGAGGGCACAGTTCTGGCTGCCCGTGGGAAAAGGCTCTAGAAGGGACTTGAGGAAGAATGACGACGGGAGCACTGCAGGGCCTGGGGTGAAGAGGAGATTCGGGGCTCTGAGAAATGGGGTTCCCTCCCGTCTAAAGAAGGCTGGGCACTCGCTGCTCTGGGAACTGACAAACGGGGAGAAGAAGACACACTGCCGAGGGCGGGTCAGATGGCCTCCTCTCCCCTGAGGACAGAACAGAAGGTGTGCGATTCAGTAAACATTTCTAGAACTCCCTTCAGCCATCCCAGCACAGTAGCTAAGGGCACAGCTTTGGAGTCATATAGTGCTGAATTGGGGTTCCAGCTTTGCCATGGTACTTAACCTGCTGGTTTAGCTTTCTAAATCTGAAATAGATGTAATAGTTCTCACCTGAATGTAATTGCTGGAATAATGTGTGTGAAGCTTTACAAGTGTGTGTTTGACATTAGGAATGAATGAAATATTAATCAGACCTTAAAGCTTAAGGAGACTTAGGAATGTTGGAGGGAAGGCGGGCTGAGGGGACAGCCAAGCAGAGGCCTGGCAGTGAGGCGGTCACTGCAGGCAGAGGAAGGACTGGGAGGAAGGGGGGTGGTGAGGCTGGGAACATGTGTTCCCGCCGGCTCCAGAGGCCTTGAATGCCACGCTTAAGAGTGTTTTCCTTTGTAAGGAGCCAGGGAAATGGCCAAGGTCTTGGAACAGGGAAGTGACATTATTTGACCTGCCATAGGGAGATGGCCTGGCAGTCGTGTGGAGGATTGGGGGAGAGCCTAGCAGTAGAGAGATGCAGTAGGACTTGGCTATGGCAGGAGGGAATTGGATTAAACTTGGGGCTTTCCCTTGAAAAACGAAGGGAGGCCGTGAAGTCACCTTTCTACTGGGCTCTACCCAAGGGCCATTCTTGGCAGTGTGACTGGGTAGGTGCTAAGACTGCCTGGCCCCATGCCTTTTCCCAGGATTGGGTATGAGAGTAGAAGGCCACCTTAGGGGCAGAGTCTGTTTTCCTCCATCTCCTTGTTAGCAGAGAGACCTGGAAGACTCAGTCCAGCCCTGATTCCCAATCAGGTCTTCTGGGATGGGCTAAAGAGGGTTTCATCTGAGATGGTTTGATGGGCTTAGGGGTAGTTTATCAGCTCAGGTTCGTCCACACGAATATCTGGGTTCTCCCAGGGCTGGAGAGGAGGGTCTAGCCTGCAACTCCCCAGTTCCTTTGCAGGTGCTTTGTTCTTGCTCTGGCCTTAGGAAAATATATCAACCTGCTTCTTTGGTTTTCCATATTGGCTCCCTCTTAGGAGAAATCAGACAAAGGAGGACTCCAGCTGAGGCCTGGGATAAAAGACACACAGATATGGGTTCAAATTCTGACTCAGCCACTTCACTTGGGGCGCAAGATAGTTCATCTTTCAGAGCCTCAATTTGTTCATCTACAAAATGGAAATACTGCCCATGAGCCAGTCTTGTGGCCCTAGGGACCATGCATGCCTGGTGCCTTGCAGAGTGCCTGGTACATAGTGGCACTTGTCACAGGCTTGGTGTCCCACCAGGGACCTTCTGGGAACCCATAGACACCCAAGCTCTTGGGTGGGCTCTAATCCCTCCTCTCCTAACTGCCTTTCTTCCTCCCTGAGCTACCCTGAGATCCATGCTCAGAGGGGAAGGGTTAGAAATGGTGGTGTCTCTGGCCTCTGCCTCCCATCCTTGCTGCAGAGCAGGCAAGGCTTAGGCCCCACTTGGGACCATCTCTGGAACAGATGTGGAGTGTTTAATACCTTTTAATCAGACTATTAGCGATGGGAACATGGAGCCTCTCAGCAGCAGCTTTCCCCCACTCTAGGAGCTGTTTGTTAAGACTTTACAGGAAGGGGAAACATGATATTGTGGCATTGCGGTGCATTTCAGCATGGTCCCTTAATGCGCTGCTCCTGGCTCTCTTCAGACTGCTCCTCGAGACGCCCTCTCAAGCTGCAGCACAGGGGAAGGAGCAGCAGGGCCGGAGCTTTACCACCCTCCAAGCCTGCCTCAGAGTGCCCCAGCCTGGTCCTCTGGGGTCACATTCAGGCCACCCCTCCCCGAGGCTCTGCAGTGAGGACACTGGTCCTAGGAGGGAGGCTGCCTTGAGCCTCCAGGAGCAGCCTGGCTAAGTAATGATGGGCCGACCTCTAGACAAACGCACAGAGACAGAGCTGGTAAATGCCTGTGCTTAGCTCTGGGGGTCGTGCAACTGGCTTGGCTGAACTGGGAAGGGATGGAATTGAAAGATGGTGTAACAGCCAGGGCCATTTTTCCAAGGCATCTCCTCCCAGTGGTAGGCTGCCAACTTTTTACTCCCTTCCCCAGCCTAGCTAGGGTCTGACATTAATAATTGTTCCTGCTAAGTGAATACTTGCTATCTGCCAGGCGCTCTTCAAGGCTTTACATCCATTGTCTCATTTAAAAAGAAGCCCTTTCAGTCTCCATTTTCTGGATCGGGAGATAGGTTCTGAGAATGAAGGAGCTTTCCCAAGGTCATAGCTGCTAGGTGGCAGAGCCAGAATTCAAACCCAGGTTTGTTTGATTCCAAAGTGGCCTTAACCCCCATGCAGGACAGCCAGAGGCAAAGAGAACAAAGGCAGCCTTGGCTCTGGGGAGGGCAGTGCAACCCAAGAGGCCTGGGTTTTGTATCTGTTCTTCCATTGTGTTCAGGCTGGCATCCCTCCAAGGAGCAAAAGCTGGGTCAGAAGGTGCAGCAATGTATCCAGTACATTTAATTGAGAAATGTATATATTTATTCATCTGTGTTTACTTTTTAGTTTTTAATTGCTTATATTTTCAATTATTAAATGTACAAAATAAAGTAAAAAAAAAAAAAAAAAGGTGCAGCAGGAAGAATAGAGGTGGGGTCTTCTTTTTGTTTTGTTTGCTTTAGGTTTTTTGTTGTTTTTTTTTTTGAGGTGGGTTCTTACAGGAGCCATAGGGCCTGAGCTAGGTGTCCTCAGTGCAGGAGAAGCAGAGTGGGGAGACAGGCAGGCAGCCCAGTGAGGCTGTCAGCCAGGCCAGAGCCTCGTGGAAGGTGAGATCTTTGCCAGCAGCCTCAGCCCAGAGCTCCCCTGCCTGGGAGGAGAGACACCCGCCAGCTTCAGGCTTGCCCCACAGGGCTCTTGCCCTCCTGCCTCTGCTGAGCTCCTGGTTCTTATGGCTGAAGACCAGCCTGAGCATGGGAAGAAGGAGGAAGATACTGGCTCAAGGGAAGAAGGAAACCAAACATTTCTTGAGCAGTGACGCTGTAACAGCCAGTATACAAAGTGCTTAACGTATAGTCTTTTGTTTGATCTTGCTATAGCCATCTAGTAATCGTTAAAGCAGTATTTTTCAAACGGTGGGGGTTATCATTACCAGGTCGTGAAATCAATTTAGTGAGTCATGACTAGCATTTTTGAAAAATGAAATGGAACAGAGCAGAAAATTTCAGAATGCATCATACTAAGGTAGGCTAATATTGTTTTGTGAAACTTCTTTTTACTGCTCAAATGTGTGTGTTTGCACGCATGTGCATTCGTGTAGTACACTGTAAATATAATTCCTAGTGACATTTTACTCAAAAAGTCTGAAAGACTGGATTGAATTGAGGCTTGGAGAAATAAAGTATCTTGTCCAGGGGCACCCAGCTGCTAAGTGGCTGAGGCCCTCTCTCCTCTCCCCAGCTCCCTCTGTGGACCTGTGGGCACAGTGTGTGGGTTCACCCTGTGAGATGGGCCCAGAGAATTGCCATGAGGAGGGGAAGGTGCTCCCCCAGGAGTCCTGACTCAGAGTTCAGCATTCCCCCTGCCGGTTGCTGTCGGAACCAGCCTCTAAGGCATTGCCGTGAGTCTCACCTGGGCTGGCAGAGGAAGCCTTCTGCCGGATCCCGGGCATAGGGCTCCCCGAGGGCAGTGCCCATCTCCAGCTCACTGTGGGTAGTACTCATAAGGCATATTACTCAGAGCTCTGCGGCAATGATGATGAGCTAACTCCCAGCCTCACCTCTAGCCAGCCCACCTCTCTGCAACTGCCACTCGTTCTCTGCCTCCCCTCCCCCTTGCCTGACCACCCCTCCCTTCTCCCCAGCCTGGCAGCTGCATGGCGACAGAAGCTGTGCCAGCTCAGGGCATTAGAAGCAAAGTTGCATTTACTGGGTGGCTGTGGGCTTAGAGAGCTGTGCTAATCCCTTAAGAGGTGTGTGGCAGGAGATGAGAGGCAGGCAGAGCTGGGGAGGAAATCCCCATGGGGGTGTGGACCTGGCCCTCGGCTCTGATTTCCCCCAAAGATCAGGTTTGGGTCCTGCAGGAAATGCATGGGCTCCGGAGCTTCAGAGGCAGAGAAGTAGTAATTAGTGGAGGATGCTGCTTTTGACAACAGAAACAGCTCTGAGAGCAAAGGGGAAGAAGGACCAGTGGGAGGCAGACGGGATGAGCTGAGCTATCCTAAGCTATCAAAGGATGGAGTGGGCCTGAGCAGGCTCTGGAATGGGAGTGCTGGACTTGAGCTCCAACCTTCATCCCTGCCCAACTCGCTGTTTGGTGTCACATCCCCTCTTTGCCAGAAAAGGTGAGCTGGGTGCCCAGTACCCAGTCAGAGCAGATCCTATGGGTCTTGGTCTGTGCAGACCCCTCACTAAGCCCCCTCCCTCCCACTGGAGCAGGTGTGCTGCCATTGCAGGGCAGCAAGACCCTCCCTCCTGGGCGTTCCTGCCAAGGACAGGTTTCTGCCACCCTCTGGGCAATGGGGGACAGGGCAGGGAAGTTGTCTAGCCTTGCACCAGCCAAAGGGTCACATTGGTACCTTTCTTCACACAACAAACATCATTGAGTCCTCTGTGCTCACGAAATGAGGTCTTGAGGCCAACACTTGATATTCCTTTTGAGAATTAGAAACAGGCCTGTGGAGTCCAGGCTGGTGACCTGACTTGAGCCAGCAGTGTGGTAGGAACTGGAGCCCCAGAACACACTCCTCCTGGAATGTTTCCTTTGCCAGGTCCCAGGGAGGGGCAGGAGCCCCTTCCTTCAGAATCTGCAAACACTGAGGCCTCCAGCAAGCCAGGCACACTGAGTTGGGCTCTGCGGATGGAGGGCAAGGTCCCCGAGGAGCCCACAGCTCTCACTAGGACCTGGCCTCCCAAGCCTGGTGTTGCTCACAGGGCAGTTCTTTCCATGTCAGGTTAGAGAGACACGAGACCCCTCTGGCTCCCAGTGCCAAACTGCCTCTTCTTTTTTTCTCCCCCCCCCCCTGCCCCCCATAGGATGCTCGCTCCATGGCAGGGGTTGCCGCCTCCCTGGGGGGACCCCGAGCAAACACAGTCCTGGAACGTGTGGAAGGCGCTCAGCAGCGATGGAAGCTGCAGGTGCAGGAGCAGCGAAAGACAGTCTTCGATCGGCACAAGATGCTCAGTTAAATGGGCCAACGCAGTCAGGTCAAAGACGGGAGACCATGGCTGCCAGCCTCCCAAAGTCACAGGCTGGACAGAGCCAGGGGACCACTGCTCCCCTTCCCTCAGCGCCGTTCTTCCCCAGGTCTTCCTTTAAGAGCCCATGGCATGTTCCCGTCTCTCCCTCTCCTTAGATATGTTGTACTCAGATGATGACTTAGGGAAGAGAGCTGGGGTCTCTGACCTCCAGTGTGTGACCTCAGGTCTTTGGGGTTGAGGGAAGGGGGGAGGCAGGCCAGAAGGGGACAGAGACATTTCAGATGGCCTCAGCACTGGATGGAGCCTCTCTCCTTCCTCCATGCCTGCCATCCTTCTAGTTCCAAATCTTGGGAATTTTATTACCCTTTGGAAGATGGTGCCAAGTCATCGGGAACTCAGTGTTTGGGAGGAAAGCATGGCCCAGCATTCGGCATGTTATCTCTGCTTTCTGATTAGACTGCTGGGCTGTCCCTCCTGTTACCACTTTCCTCCCAATCCTGAAACCTCAGCTCCAGCTTAGCCTGGTTCCAACCCTCAGGAACAGTTCTGATGGGAAAGCTGATTCCACTTCGCACCAGTGTGGTCTTTAGGGCACACCTGGAAAGTTGTCCTAACATCCTTCTACCTTACACTCTTCTGCTGCCAATGCGTGCCCGTGCCTGTGCATTCTTCTTTATTCCACTGCCTGTCCCATCCGCTCGCTCCTGCTTCGGGAGGGCTGGGCAGCCCCTCTCACCTCTCCAGGCTTGTAGGTGCTGAGCCGGTCCAGACAGTTGGGCAGGCCTCATGACAAGAGGCCGGGCACTGGGTCTGAGTACCATCGTCCTGTCCTTGGGTCACCATTCATCCCTGAATTTCATTGTACCAATGCATGGAGAAATGTCTGTCTGTCATTTAAAAGTTGTCTGTAAATTACGGAAGCCATCATTAAATTGTCTTATTTCTCTCACTTTGTGGATTTCAAGGGACTTAGGGAACTAAGAGGGCATTCTACAAGTGACCTGGTAAGTGCTGCATCCCAGAGAAGGGACAGAGCATTGTCCTTGCTCACTGTCCTTGGTAGGTCCAGGCAGAGAGGCAGAGCCTTGAAGAGTCCAGGCGGCTGGGGCCGAGTCCACAGTGGGATCCAGGCGGAGGCCCAGGGCTCACTGGGAGTCCCGCTGACCTGGCAGGCTGGCAACACTGCTACTCCTCGGCTCCATTCCCCCTGCAAGGAGCAGAGTCAACTGGCCTTTGGGAATTATCCCAAGATTGTAGTTCTCTCCTTTTATCCCTGAACCTCTGTACAGTGCTTGATATTGTCCTAATGTCTCACTGGTACAGTAAATGGTGCTCACTGCAAAACCCCGAATTACAACCAGCTGCCTGGGAGAAGGAAGGGTCAGCAGCTTCAACAGGGGCCATCCAGAGGAGCCCAGCACTGAGACAGTTTCATGACAGGAAGTGCAGTGGATCTAAGGCACACTCAGATACAAGGCACTTAGAAGGGCCTCTGGTGTCCCAGCCGATGGAAGTTTCTGTCCTCAGGGGTTGTCTAAATTATCATGTATTAAGCACCTCTGGGTGGAGACTTGTGCTGGGTTCTTGGTGGGAGGTGAAGGATGAACGAACAACTTGAGGTGGGGATTTCAGTTGGCAAAGATATGTTCAAGTTCAGAGCGAAGTACAAATATTTAAAGGAGGGAATGGGGTGACATCCAGGAGGAGCAGAGACTGGAGCAGATATAGGAAGGAAGTAAGGGACATAGCTGGGGAGAGAGGAATAAGCTGAATGTGGGATTCTGAGCAAGTGTGCTTAGCTGGGGTGGAGGCGAGGTGGGGTTAATGGAGATGGGAGTGTCTCAGATGCAAGGCTGGGACAGGGAACCCATACTGACGACCTTTCTACCCTATTCGTTCACTGGGCAAATACTCAGCACCTCCAGCCACTGCTTTAGAAGCTCCTGTGAACCATTTTGTTCTTTCAAGATGGGATGCTCATTTCAAGAGACAGGCCAAAGTGGGCCTTTCCAAAAGGGTGCGGATGGGTGTGTTAACTTCTCAGGGATTCCCAATCCAGGAATTGATGTCCAAAATTGCCAAATTCCCCCTCTAAAACCACACTGCCTGGGGATAACTTGATTCTGTGTTTTCTCTGAGTCTTGGTTAAGTCCCACAAGTGATTCAGTCGAGTAGTTTTGAGGATTTGGTCTGAAGCAAGCAGTTGTCACTAACTATAAATAAACCCAAATATAAATAAGCTCAATATAGGAAAATAAATTAATATAAAAGACTAGGACCGAAAACACAAGCAGTGAAAGAAAAAAATAAATGGGACTTCCTTAAAATAAAAAACGTTTGCACATCAAAGTGAAAAGACAACCTACTCCATGGGAAAAAAATATTTAGAAACCACATATCCGATAAGGGTTTAATATCCAGAATATATGAAGAAATCCTACAACTCGACAATGAAAAGGCAACACAAATTTAAAAATGCACAAAAGACTTGGACATTTCTCCAAAGAGGAAATACAAATGACCAAAAAGCACATGAAAAGATGCTTAACGTCACTAGCTATTAGAAAAATGCAAATCAAAACCACAATGAGATATCATTTCACACCTACTAGAATGGCCACTATTAAAAAACAACAACTAAAAACTACAAGTATTGGAGAGGATGTGGAGAAATAGGAATATTCCATCATTGGTGGTGGGAATGTAAAAAGGTGCAGCCACTGTGGAAGACAGTACAGCAGTTTCTCAGGAAGCTAAATGTAAAATTACCAACCGATCCAGCAATCCCATTACTAGGTACATACCCTGACGAATTGAAAGCAGGGATTCAAACAGATAATTTGCACACTTAGGTTCATAGCAGCATTTTTCACGATTGAAAGATGGAAGCAAGTGTCCATCAACCAATGAATGGATAAACAAAATGTACACACCTATGATAGAACATTCAACTATAAAAAGGAATCAAATTCTGATGCTTGTGACAACAGGGATGGACCTTGAGGACATGTTGAATGAAATAAGCCAGACACAAAAGGACAAATATTGTATGATTTCATTGGTATGATCTAGTTATAATAAGCAAACTCATAGAGTTAGAGCCTAGAATGTAAGCCTCTAGGAGATAAATTAGAGTTAGAGAATGGGAGTACATGCTTGTAAAGAATTTCTATTTAGGCTGATGGTAAAAGTATGGAAATGGATGGTGGTGATGGTAGCACATTATTTAACTGTAATCAACAGCACTGAACTGCATAGGAGAATGTGGTTAAAAGAGGAAACTTTAGGATGTGTATTACTAAAATAAAAATTAAAAGTTAAAACTGACACAGTGAACCCTATCATAGAAGATGGACTATAGTTAATAATACAAGAGTAAGAATGTTCTTTCATGAATTGTAGCAAATGTACAATAATACAAGATATGGTAATAATAGGGTGGTTTATGGAAAAATACACGTAATGTAAATAATGGGCAACAGAATATTTTAATTTTTATCAATTGTAACAAAGATAACTACAGTTTTAAAAAAGGGTACAGGCAGCAGAGGTGGCTCAAGTGATTAGGTGCCTCCCACCCACATGGGAGGCCCCAGGTTCGGATCCCAGCGCCTCCTAAAAAGAAGACAAGCAGACACAGAGAGCAGACAATGAGCGCAAACAATGGGGGTGGTGGTGGTGTAGAAATAAATAAATAAACCTTAAAAAAAGAGTACAATTTTTAAAAAACAATTTATTGAAGTATATCATTCATACATGAACATACATAAACTATAAGTGTTTAGTAAACATTATGAACTTACAAAACAAACATGCATAACATCATACAGGGCTCCCACACATCACCCCACACACACACAAACACCCTGCATTGTTGTGAAACATTTGTTAACAAATCATGAAAGAGCATTGTCGAAGTATTACTACTAACTACTCCCCTATACATTTTTTAAGGATTTATTTATTTACTTTTACCATTTTTACCCACCACCCCCACCACCCATTTTTGCTGTTCTTGTGTCCATTTGCTGGGCAACTCTCTGTGTCCGTTTTCTGCCCTCTCTTCTCATCCTTCTCCTCCTGTCTTCATTGGGATTCAATCCTCGGAACCTCTGATGTGGGAGAGAGGCGTCCTACCACCTGCGCCACCTTAGTTCCAGGGTTTTGGGCATGTCTTGTCTTGGTCTCCCTTGTGTCACTCTCCTGTTACGTCATCATCTTGCTGCGTGGCTTGCAGGGTCTGACGGCTCACCTGCTCGCAGGGCCTGGTGGTGTACCCGTGCATGGGGCTGGTGGCCCGCATGCCTTCTATATTTTCCTTTTTAAAATTTTTACCAGGAGGTCCCAGGGATCGAACCCAGTTCCCTCCATATGGGAGACAACCATTTGAGCCACATCCATCCCCCTGCTGTATCTCTTAAGGCTGACCAAAGATAACTAGAGTTACAAGTCTTCTCCCATACAGGATGGTCATATAATAAATCAGGCTTAGTTTATCACCAGCATTTTAAAAACCAGACCTAGGGAGAAAAACTATGTCTGGGGACACATGCACGGTTTCTAATATAGTGAATGTTTAGGCTACTCTGATTATCACAAAATCAGGACAGCGAGAATATTCGCAGTACAATTATTTTTTTAAAAGTGTTATCGATAGTAACAAATGTTCCACACAAATGTAAGGTGCTGGTGGTGGGATGGCGTACGCAAATCCTGTATTTTATGTATGATTGTTTTGTAAACACACAACTTCTCTAAATTAAAAAGAAAAAAAAGCACGTGTGAAACTAAAATAATAAGAGTGACTGTTCACAAAAGCATTCCCCTAAGTAAGCTTCAATTTCACACACACACACATTGGCTTTTTTGGACAACGATTCCAGAGTGTGCCTCTTTCTGTGAATGATGAAAGGACAGGGAGCCCCAGCAGAGGGAGAGTATACTGCTTTCCTGATTGTTTGGAACAGAGATTAGGGTCCCTGCAGCCAAATGTGAGAAAGATCAGAAGTAACATTTCTCATCCCTTCTTTATGGTGTAAAATGATCAGAATTGTAATGTCCTTGTGTTCCAAATTCCTGTTTGTCTCCCATCACAGCAACCAGCCATGCTGTTCTGCAATGGATTGGTCCCACGTGGAGCATAGACTTGGTCTGTGGAGTTAAAGACCTGCACTCACCCCCTTCCAGGGGCGAGACGTGGCTCAAAGGGAGAGAGGCACTCAGGGAATGGAGAGGTAGGGGCCAGCCTCCTCCCTTGTGGCTTTATACCCTCACTCGACTGAACTTGATCTCCCTTTTGCTCTCTGCTTGCATCCGTCTTTACACATGTGCCAGCAAAATTCCAACTGTGGGTCCAGAACCCAGACTGACTTCTATGCCCCTCCCGGGGCACCTCAGCGCTGCTAGATGAGATCAAGCAGCAGGATCGAGTGGGGCCATTCCAGATTCATGGTTCCCAACCTTCTGAGGGCCATTAATCCTTTGGCATGAATTCTTTGTCTTGGCAGCTTATGCTTTTTCAAGGCTGCTAGGCAAACCTCTACATCTCCTCTCTCCCTACCCTTGAAAACATTGCCTACCACTTTAAGAAAATCAGGGTCATTAGGTATGATCTTTCAACTTCCTGCTCCCCTACCTACAAATTGATTCATCTAGCCCTTTTCTCTGGTCTTGGTGATGGTGTGTCCCCACTGTTTGAAGCCCACCCACCCATTCCTTACTCCCTGAGACCTCCATCATCTCTTCAAACTTGCCCTATTTCCTGGCTCCTTCCTCTCAGCCTATTAACATGCTCAAGACTCCCACCTTAAAAAGAACATTCCTCGGGCACCCGCATCCACCTCTGACTACACTGGAGTCACTCCTCTGTCACTATATCCCCTAACCTGCATCATTTACCCTGGGCCCTCTGCAGTCTGACCTCACCCTTGGCGCTTGAATGAAACTTTTCCCAGAGGGTCACTGATAACCCTGTAATTACTAAGTCCAGAGGACATCTTTCCATCCTTATCTTTCTGGCCCTCTCTCTACGTTTGATGACGTCAATCCTTCTCCCTCTTTCATAAAGTTCTTCCCTTGGTTTCTGGACCCTTGCCACTTTGGTTCTCCTTGCTCTTCCTGACCATCGGACCACTTCTCCCTAAATATTGCTATTTCCCAGGCTTCCATTCTCAAATGTCCACCCATCTCACATTAAAATGTAAAGTGCTCTCTCTTAAAGAGTTTTATTCTCCTTCATGTTTTCAAGTTGTTTTCTCTAGAATCTCTTCTCTCCAGCCCAGACCTGACCTCTGAACTCCAGGCTCATCATCTATCTGGCTCTCAGCTGGAATCTCCCCCTGGGGGCCCCAGAATGTTCCTAATCAGCATGTCCAAGATTAAACTCACCTTTGCCCCAAAAGTGGCTTTTTCTTTGCTATTCTTTATCTTCATTGATGGCACTACCACCCACCCAGTCGGCCACAGCCGGAAACCTGGAGTTCACTTGATTCTTGATTCTTCCCTTGCTTCCATGTCTGATCACTGACAAAGTCCCACCAACTTTACCTCCAAATAGCTCTGGAATCTCCCCAATCCACTCCTTCCCCCTCTCCCACTGCGCAGTCTAAGTTCTCATCGTTTCTCACAGGACTATTGCAGCGTTTGTTAGGAGCTACCAGAGAGCCTGCTCTTAACCTGACCTTGCCACTTCCTTCCTTCAAAACCTACAGACTCAAGTCCTAAGGCCTCAAGGCCATGGTCTGTCCCTCCTGCTTCTAGCTCCAGAACCAATTGTTAGGAGCTCCTAATGAAGCCCCCTGGAAGCCCCACGAAAGCAGGGAAGTAAGGTGGCTCTGCTGACACATGCTCACTTAGGGTGCTGATCCTCAGGTCCCAGGAATGCAGCTGACCCCAAGCTGCCCCATGGGGCCCCCCACCCTGGGCAGGAGGCACTCGGGCTCCCCACTCCCCACCAGCTCCCACAGTTCACTAGCCCTGCCCTGGGGGACTGAGGAGGGAGCAGAAGTCATAAAGGTGATGGAAGGGGTGGAGGAAGGCTGTCCGGAAGGCAGGCTTCGCTATTTACCACCAAACATTTGCTTCCTACTGCGCAGGCAACTCGTACAGGGCTCCAGGGAGTCAGGAGGGTGGAGTGGAGGGTGTGGGCCTGGAAGCTGGACTAGACCCGGTTCTCAGCCCAACCCTGCCCTTGGCCATCCCCTCTGAACCAGTCTACCCATCTGTAAGCACAGGGTTTAGCCATAGTAACTGGTTGTCAGTGAAGTCCCCCTAAGAGCAAGACAGCAAGTGGAAGGCTAAGAGCATGAATCTGGAGCGCAGTAGCCAGGATGGAAATCCTAATCTGCCAGGCAGCTTAGTAAGCCTACAGGCCTCTGTTTCCTCTCTGTAAATGGGGGTAATAGCCACCTGTTACTTTGGGTAACTAATGTGTAGAAAGCCCTTAGAACAGTGCCTAGCACCAGCAGGGAGTGTTGGCAATTCTCATACATCCTCCTGGCATTACCACTGCAGGATAACCTCCCACCCATCAAGTCAAGGCTCTGCAGTTCCAGCAGGGACTTCCAGCTCCATGTGATCAGAGGAACTTAAGACTTAACAAAACCTGCACCCCACCTTTGCTGAGGTTCAGCTCCAAACTTCCTGGGGGAAACTGCTCATGTGGCACCCTCGGGCCAGCAGGCATGGAGCTGAGCCCCCAGTCCAGGCTGGAGCAGGCGGACCCCATAGGCCTGTGAAGTCCTGGAGGCTTAGCGGCTCCTCCACTGACTTCATCATGATGGGCTGGGGGTTCAAGGTTCCAGGCTGGGGGTCAGGAGCCAGGTCACTTCTCTGAGCCTCCGTTTCTCAGACTATAGAGTGAGGATATTAAACTGATCCATTGTTTCTAAAAGTGTGGTTCACATATACCAGGTGAGATGACTTTAGATGGTAGTTGGAGAATGCTTTTTATTCTAGTGGTTGTATAATCATTTTAATGTGTATTAGTAAAAAACATAATTAGCACATAAATGTCATAGTTTTTAGATATTAATGCTAAGGACAGGAACAGGAGGGAAAGTAAATGCATGGAAAGAAAAGTGTTAGAGTGCAAATGGCAAAATTTGTGGAAAGTGCTGTGTGTAAATGACTCCAGTTTGGGACTCCTGAACCAGCTGACATCTAAGGTAGTTTTGACTCTAATATCTGTAAAGTACCTAATCACCCCAAATTTCATTCTCTGCATTGGTCAAATAGGGAGAAAAAGAACTCATAGAGCTTTTCTCATTCCCAAGGTCCCAAGGGTGCAAAGGTGCAAGGGCAGCTCAGACCAGGCACCAAGTGGATCCACACCCAGAACCCTGGGCCTTCCCCAGACCAGAAAGGCAGGGGAACACAGTGGCCAGGATGTGGACACCAGAGCCAGGCTGCCTGCGTCCAGGTCAGCGCAGACTCTTCCGAGCTGTGTGACCTTGGGCAAATTCATCTTAGTTCCCTTAAGTGAAAAATGGGAATAGTAACCCTATCTTAGGGTGGTTAAGAAGGAGAAGTGTGACTGGGCAGGTGTACGTGAGTGAGTGTGTGTGTGTGTGTGTGTGTGTGGAACAGGGCGTGGCATGTAGCGATGCTCAGTGATGTAGCTGTCTCTTACTCTTTCTGTGTGGCTGAAAGAAATATCTCCCCACTGCTGCTGGGAGGTGTCCCTGAGGGTTCCTCAGCCCCCCACCCCAGGCTCTTTGTGTCTGCAGCGAAATGAGAATTCGTCGTGGGGCGAGGGGGAGGAGGTCGTGGCTCGAACACCCGTGTCCCAGCTTCTAGCAGAAGGCTCCTCACTAGCTCAGCCAGACTCGCCAGGCAGAGCCGGCGGAAGGCTACACCATCTAGTTGCATCTCCTCGGGCAAGCCCCTTCCCTGCGTGGGTGCTGGTTTCCTCGGCTGATCAACGAGAAGGGTGGCCTGGTGACCACCAAGAGCCCACCCAGCTCCTGTTGTAGGCAGTTCTGTGGATGTGCCACTCGCTGCCCTGCAGGCTCCGGCGCACATACCATAGTCCCCAGCTGGACAGTGCCAGCGTTTCGGTGCCTTCTGCAGCCCTGGAGCTGTGCTCCCAGAGAGCCACTGAAGCCCGCCCAGTTCCTGATTCAACCCAGGAGTGCCCAGTGACTGCCTAACAGACCCCTCCCCGCAACACCCAAACTGGCATCATCAGACCCACTCCAGAGAGGGCTGGCTCCCTCCAGCCATAAGGATAGCTCCACAAAAAGCAGTTCCTGGGCTTCCCACCCTGCATGCTCTCAAGTCCCTCCTGCTGCCCAGACGCCCACTCAAGAGGGTATCTGAGCTGCCCTGCCCATCTTGAGCCAGATGTGTCCTTCCTCCCTGGCCCCTCCGCTGGGCAGTGTCCCGGAGGATAGCAGCCCCACTCTCCCTGCTCCAGCCCGATGCAGGGCAGCCAATCACAGAAGGCTACGAGTGGCCCTCTCTCCAACTTGGGAGCTGATCCCAGATCAGAGAAGCCCCCCACCGCCCTCCTCCCTTCTCTTCTGGGTGTGTCGCCGTTTGAAGCTTAATTAGGCAAAGTGTACCTGGCTCCTGGTGCTGTGGCAGGGGAAGCCGGGGCAGAGGCTGCCGAAGGTGTAGCGGGGCAGGTGGGCAGCACTCGGGGTCCTTCAGTCCCCAGGAAGCTCCGTGCCACAGTGTGGGAGCAGCAGCGCTGGAGGAGCGTCTCCAAGAGGTAACTGTGGGAAGGTGGTAGCTGGGGGATGTGTCCAAATTCCGTCCCGAAATAGTGATGCCAGCAACGATGTTTACTCAGGGCTTAGTCACCCCCCATGGCTTTCCTACCCACGGGAAAGGAAAACAGAGCTGAGCCTCCTGCTGGGCTGTGGTTACAGCACCCACCTCTGAGGGGAGAAGGGTGAGATTAGCTGTGCTGCCAAGGGCATTTCCACCAACCGGGGATTTTTCTCTGGACATGCCCTTTAGAGAGCCCTCTGCTGACTGGGTTTGGCACGATGCCTTCCTGCCAGTGAGCAGAGATTAAATGATAGGCTTTCTGGATTGAAATCAGCCAGGGAGGCTTTCCCAGAACAGATCTAAACAGTGAAGGGTATGGGGCAGGGGGAGAAGCTGGGCCTGTGCCCGAGGGTGGTGTGGGGGCAGTGGTTAGGGCCATGGCCTCTGAAGAAGACTGCCTGGGCTCAGATTCCAGCTCCATCACTTAGTAGCTCTGTTGACCACAGGCCATTTGCTTATGGACCTCTGTTCATCACCGATTTAATGAGACTAATAATAGTATCTTCCTCCTAGCACTGCTGAGAGAATCAAATGAGTTGAAGCTGTGAAGTGCTTACACTAGTGTGTGGCATCGAGTAAGGGCTATATAGGCAGTGGTGTTTTATTTATCCTGCCCTTTACTAAGTGTGTGTTCTCAGCCACATCATTTAAGCTTTCTGAACCTCAGTTTCTCCATCTGTAAAATGGGGGTTTAAAATTAGATTGAAGGGATCTTGAGGCCATTAAATCAGTTGCTGGCACATGGTGGTGCTCCAAAAATAGTAGTCCCCTTCCATTTGCCATGAGCCAAGACTCTATCCACATGAAAAGACTATATTTCCTCCCATTTACTGCCTGTGCTTTTTCTCCTGCTCCCAGAGGTGGAAGTAGTATGGGTCAATGGGTTCTGAATTCTCAGGCCCAGTGCCTCCATATGGCAGCTCCGCATAAACTAGACCTGGCTAGCCTCCTGCAGGCTGCAGCTTCTGTGTGCCGGGCCCTGCAGGAGGCAGAGATGCATAAGGCACGACCCCATCCTCCCAAGAACGTCTTCTGCTTGAGAGGGCAAAGCACAGATGTGCAGTAAGGGAAACGGCAAAGGAAGAAGACAACCAAGAGCACCCCAGAACCGATGCTGACTGATGAGTGGTCGATACCCAAAGGCTTTAGGATGGAAACAGGAGAGGGCAGGGAAAGCTCTGTGGACAAGGAGCTACTAAACTGGTTCTGAAAGGATGAGCAGGATGTGGATGGGTGAAAAGGCCAGGGGCTGATGGCCTGGGTAGGCTTGGAGAAGGCACGTAGGAGCTGGATGGGCGAAGAGAGTAGGTGCATTGCCCTGGAGCTGAGGGTTGGTTTGGCGATGTGGTGGGAGAGAAGGTAGGGGGAGTAGGAGGGGAGAAAGCTGCTGAAGATCTTAAATGCCAGGCAAGGGAGCTCTAAGTTGTCCATCAGGGCAGCAACGTGATCACAGCAATGTTTCAGGAAGACGAGTCTGGTTATGTACACCCAGAGAGCTTGTGTGGAGCAAGCCAAGAGCCAGGACACTAGATACCAGGTACAGCAACAAAAGCTGATGCTTCCCAGCCAGGCGACACGCAAAGGTATTTCCATACGTGATCTCGGAAACGTCACCTAGCCAGGGGAGAGAAAAATTGGACCAGGAGAGCGGAACTTGAACTGGCCTGTTCAAGGTCATTTAGCTGGAAAGTGGCAAGGCCACATTCACCTGGCTCCAGAGTCCCTGGACATGGGCCACAGTACAGCAAGATGCAGAAGCCACCAACAAGAGATGGATGGGGGAGTCTCAGTGACGGACTGCACAGGCTGCGAGGACCTCAGCCTCCAGGAGAGGGACGTGGGCGGGGGGGAGGTGGAGAGGCCAGGGCCACTGTCCAGCCACAGGTCCAGGCTCAGCTTCCTCCCTGTGGGACACCTGAGGAGCTAATGAGACCAGGTGTGTGAAGCAGCATCAGCACTAAACCATGTCAGTTCCCTCCCTTTCCCTCCCTAAAAACTAGGGAGGTGTCATCTTCCCGGAGTCCCAACTGCTGCAGCCGAGTTGCCAACACCCGCCCTGTAGCAGGGAGTCATGCCCACCTACCCATTCTCTGAACTGATGATCTAGAGGGGCCAACAGGCCTGTTATCCCTGGGAGACTTCAAGCCTTTGGTCCGTAGCCCCTAAGAGGTTTCTTCCCCATCGGCTCCCCAGCCTGGGAACCCAGCTTGAGGCCACCTGTTCAGGACAAGGGTGGCTCAGCACAGCTTGAATTACTCACGTCAAAACTGATTTCTTCTGCAGAACTGTCTGGTTCATTCTGACCAACAAGTGTCCATAGGATGATTTCCCTCCCTCTCTTTCTTTTTTGAAATTAACACTGATTAATAATAATCCCCAAACACTCTTGAGCACCTACTCTGTGCAAGCAGTGACCAGAGCAGGAATCAGTAACTTGCATTTGGACAACAGTGCGGATCACTTCAGCCAGGGACATCAGGTTGAATACTTGGCTCCCAATCAAAATTTGGGGCAGTGTCTCCCCCTTCCTCTCCCCTCCCCAGCTGCCCCCCTACAACCACAAACCCACCCACTGAGGTCCTTTGACTCCTCTGAAGTTGTTTCTACTCACACCCTCTCTGAAAGGAGCAGTTTTGTCTTAGGGAAAGAGTCGTCCACGCAGCCACACTAGCGCTTATAGGTGGCTTTGGGACAAGAGTCCAGATGTCCTGGCTCCTAAGCCATAGCCTCTCCCCTCCAACTTCTGAGTGCAACAGGGAGCAGGGAGCAAGGATGGGGGTGGGGAAGTAGGAACCATGTCTGGAGCTGCCTTTCTCTGCTCTTGAACCTCAGTCTGACTTATTCTCTGGGATGTTAGACTCACCCCTGGACAGGACCATGGATGCCTAGCCAGTCCCGAGGTCCCAGGTTCACCACTTACCAGCTCTGTAACCTTGGGGAAGGTACTTTACTTCTCTGGGTCTCAGTTTTCCTCTCTGTAAAATAAGGATAATAGTAGCACCTATCTTGTGGTGAGTATTAAATGACTGTGTGTACGTGTGTGTGCATGTACGTGCTTGCCTGCAAGCATATCATTTAGCACAGTGCCCGGCATGGAAGAAATCTTACAAAAGGTCAGCTATTGTTCTCTGGTCCAGGCATGCTCCAAATTCTAAGCTTTCAGAAGCCACTGAGCCAGCAGGTCACTGTTTCTGAAGGTAAATTCGGCAAGTCCCTAGTTTTAGAGGCAAGAATGAATTTTTCCCAAGTCCATTGTAGGCTTGAGAGGATATTTGAGAAATTCTCCTGACCCTTCAAACATATAGAAAGCAGATGGCACTTGATTGGTGATGGCTTCTTTTAATATGGTAATCACAAAAATTAATGATTGTCACCTTTTTTTTTTTTTTAAGGAGGTGCCAGGGATCGAACCCAGGACCTCATACATGGGAAGCAGATGCTCAACCACTGAGCTACTCCCACTCTCCCAATAGTTATCCTTTATATATTAGTCTGGCTTTTTACTATTCATAAAGTGCTTTTACAAACTTACTCAGTTAATCATCAAAACGACCCCTGAAGTAGACTAGACAGACCTTACCAGACACACAGCTCAGCTATGGGAAGTCGGGAGCAGAGCTGAGCTAGGAGCACAGTGCACTTTCCTTGGCAGCACACTGGGTGTCTTCACTATCTCCTCTCCACTCCTTTGGCTTTTTCCTCTCTGGTGGGATTGCCACCCCTCCACCATCACCACATACATAATGAATGATGAAGAACATATACTTACTCAGGGGCCCAACTGCCTGGGTGTGAATCCCAACTCTGCCCTGTACCCGCTGTGTGACCTCGGGTGAGTTGCTGAACCTCTCTGTGCCTGGGTCTCCTTATCTGTAAGATGAGAATACATACTACCAGTTGGCCATCACAGAGTTCCGTAGCACACTTAGAATGTCACCTGGCACACAGGTAAGAACTAGGTACCTGGTGAGCACTGCTACTAATGCAAAGCCCTTAGCTGCTCTACCAAACTGTGGGCAGTGGCCGAGCTTATCCTTTGCTGAGTGCCCGGCCCCCAGCAGGGTTCCTGGAAGGACCTCAGTAGATGTCTGGTAGGTGCACTGATGGGAGGGAGGGCACATGGCTGAATGCATTCAACTTATTTGGAGAATTATTTAAATTGTTATCCTTCTTCTTCAAAGACTTGGAAAAAATCAGACCCGTAATGTATAGAATTTTCATTTTTAATTTCTCTCTGGCTGCTGTGCCTGTGGGAAGCTGCTGAATGTGGGCAGGCTGAGTATATGTAGGGCAGTCACACATGCTGTCTTGGGATTTTTGGAGCCACACCTGAGGATCCTAGAGCTTCCAGGAGCTCCTCCCAAGGTCGCTCTTGCCCTGCTGGCAATACCAGCTACCCTTAATTCAGTTCCTATTAGGTGCTGCATGACTCACACACATTACCTTTCATTTGGATACTGACTCCCATTGTGCAGATGAGGAAACCAAGTCTTGTAGAAACCAGTAACTGGCCTAAGGCTACTCAGTCCATCAAGGCAGAGCCAGGATGCAATCCTGATCCAAGGGCTGATCTGATCTGAGGCCCAAGTGCTCTTTCCACTCCAGGCTGCCTCCCACGGGGACTTCCGGGCAAGGGAGGTATTCCTGCTCGGATAAGCCCTGGGGTGTCCCTCCCAGCAGGCTGCCCTGACACCTATGTTCTTCTTGGGGAATGGAGGCAACTCCCACAAAGAACTTTTCCCTGTGACTCCCCAGCATTTCAAATGCCAAGTTGTAGGGAAGGAGATTAGGAAGGACCAAGCCTCATGCCCAATTCTGGCCCCTAGGAGATCCTGTAACAATCACGACTCCTACGAAAAAAGTTGGGGGACCTTGCCCAGCTAAGAAGGTCCTCATGTATCAACCACACCAGACCTGGTAAATTCTTCCCAAGCTGTGTGACCCTGAGCCTCTCTGAGCCACAGTTTCCCCTTCTGGAAACAGAAACCATGCTAGCTTCTCTTAGGTGTGAATATCAAATGAGATGAGTGCAGCAGAGTGCCAAGCAAAAAAGGTGGCATCAGAGGCTCTGGATCCACGTGGTCTTTCCTCTCCCCTTTCCTCTCCTTCAAGATATTCAACAAATGGTGCCATTTGGAGGGCTGGGCTCTGTTGGCCCATGCCAAAACTCCGCAGTGCTTTTCTCTTGGTGAAAACAGCTGCAGACAGGTTGCTTGGGAACAACTGGAGGTTTCTAAAACCTGAGCAAGGAAGGATGGTGCAGAGGGCAGTGTGAGGGCTAAGGGGACTGTGGGGATGGGTCCCACACGCAGCACCGCCACATTGAAATCCAGCTTGTGCTCCTCTTGCCAAGCTCTGCTCCTACCCACCCAGAGGGTGGGCGTCTTTTTCTAACCCATCAAAGGGGCCATGTGGACTCATGGTTGCCGGGCCTGGCTGCCCCTTCTCCTTGAATCCCCTGGATGTAAAAACTATACTCAGTTTAATATCTTTGAGATTCTGAAAAAGACGGTTTGTATTAAATATGTAATTGGGGATGGTGATGGTGGTCATGAGGCTATCCTAGAAATAGTTAGACATTTCATATTTATTTAAAAAGTACTTATTTATCCTGGAGATTTTTTTTTTTTTTTTTTTTTTGAGGTACCGGTGCCGAGGATTGAACTAGGAACCTCATATGTGGGAAGCCGGCGCTCAAACACTGAACCAGATCGGCTCCCCTGAGTTGTTTTTTTGTTTGTTTGTTTGCTTGTTGTTTGTTTTGTTTGTTTTTAGGAGGCACTGGAAATCCAACCCAGGCTCTCCCATGTGGGGAGCAGGTGCTCAACTGCTTGAGCCACATCTGCTCCCAATCCTGATTTTAAGGCAGAATTTCCTGAGGAATATCATGTGATATTAGTAGGCATAAGGCAAGAAAAGGGTTCTGTGCTCCATTTGGGAACTTCTGAGTTAGAAGATTTCTTTACTGCCAGGCTTCCCCAGGGCTCTAGTATGTTAATGAACCCCGTGGATCTCTAGGGAGGGGATTGCAGGAAGCTGCATTTCTGACCATGGAGCCCTTCGGGAAAAGGCTTTAGAGATCACCTTGTCTGGAGCGGAGGGGTGGGGGGAGTGGGGGGAGGCAGGGGGTATGGGTGAGAAACCACAGGGCCAATGAGTTCTGTTGCTCTGAGCCCTTGGTTTCGTTACAAATTCTCCCAGTTTTTTGGCAGCAGGGGGTGGGGGAGAGACTCTGGAAGCTGTCTGGGTGGTGGCACAAAAAGCACCATGGTGGACTGATAGAAATCTTTCAGAGTGGTAGGACAGCAGAAGACCATGCACTCATTTTCCTCTAAGCCTTTTCTGGAGCCACGGGGACTCTGTTCAGCCAGATTCTGACCGCAGATCCTCATTGCTGGATCCATGTTCCAGTGTAGATGGTAAGAGAAGTTAGAGAGGTAGAATTATTTTGTCTGCTCTTTAAATGGTCCAACCCATGCAAAGTTCATGTCTGCCTTTGCTCAAGGCATGACAGTTCAGCCCTTCCCAGGAGTTCCCACCAGTGTCGACCAACAAACATTTATTGAGCATGTACCATGTGTCTAAAAAACAAAGTATAAGTGGGCAGTTCTTGTGCTTACACATTTTACAACCTGGTTCAGGAGGCAGTGTCACAAAGAGCTCTGGAGAGAGGGCTCCCAGGCTGCGTTGGCCAGGAAAGAAGAGAAATGGGGCTGGGTAAACCCTGGAAGAGGGCCTACACAGGGACAGAGGTCAGCAGACTGTGCTCATGAAATAGCAAACGAGTATATAATAATGTGCCACCTTGCAGGGATGTGGACAGTCAGAGCCTCTGGCAATGTGTGAGACAAGGATGGGTGGGGCAAACCCTGCGTGTCCCATGAAGGGGGCTCTGGGGGTCCCCACTAGCAACTTAACCCCTCTGTTGTGAGGTGGATTTGAGGATTATAAATTTCTGTGCACAATACTGTGATCGTGGTTAGCCTTCTATAAACTGGTCAGAATATGGCTGGACACACTGTGGACATAAAAGGGAAAGCTCGGTGTGGCTTGCACCATGAAGAAAGCATCATGGAAGAAGGATGGTGGATATCTCTAGCCAAGCACATCTGCACTGCTGTCTCCTAAAGCAAGAGATCGCACGGGGCTGCTTCCAGGAGCAAAGTAAAGCAATGTGGAGCAGTGCTAGCAAGGAAGGGGGTGTCAGGGGCAAGGAGTGCCCCCCGTCCCAGGGAGAAACCGGCACCCTTAAAGAGGTGGGAAGTGTTGCCTACAGGTGCTAGTCTGTGGCTCCTTGAGCTAATTCAACTAGATTTTTTCCAGAGTTATCATTGGGCTAATTTGGGGTGGGAGGGAGAGATCCTGTACACTATTTCAGAACCACATTTTTATCTAGTAAGTGGCCTCATATTGACACAGTGTGCTATTTTTATTCAAATAACAAGCTATGTTTAATTATATATGTTTGATGTATCTATATATAATGAAAGCTTAAATGATGTGAACTGCTGGCTCCACAAACTCAGGGTGAAAATTAGGAGATGTTAACAGAAAGCCCAGTGGCTCCTCCTTGGGGATCCTCCCTTACCATGAATTTCCCAAAAGACCTGGGGAGTTAGAACAGGGAGTCATCACTTTCCTAAACATGGCATCAGCATTTTGAATTTCATCCATCTGCTACTGCCATTGCTTCTCACCACCACACAGTGGTGCTGTTGACACTGGTTCTGCCCACTCGAGAGAACTGAGCAGGTGGGTTAGTTCTCTGCTGCCCTTCAGATCCTGTACAAGACCGTGGGGAGCTTTGGATGAAGGCGACTCCACTACTCAGGGTTTTCCAAGCTCAGATTGGGGGGTGGGGGGTGGGTCCTTGTATGGTTCCCAGGGGCAGAGCTCCTGATGCTTGACTTTTCTGGTTCTGCACGCAGCCTCAGGAGTGCCAGGTCAGTGGCTGGGGCTTCCTGCCTCTTGCAGAGCCAGAGTCCCCTCCCCTTGCCATGCCTGGAATCCACAACCCCAGGGTTCTGGCAGTTTTTCTTTTCAATCTTCAAACTTAAATTACACCCCAATTCTCCTCTTCCCAACAACAGAGCAACATGGCCATCCTCAAGGGGGTGTCACCTTGCCAAGGCCGACCAAGGTGACCTGCAGTGCCTCTTTCCCCAGAGCAGAAGTGAAGTAACAGAACCATAATGCTAGTCTGCAGTGGGACAGCCCCTCCGATTGGGATCATAATTTAATCAGGTCCTTTTCCTATGTCAGCGCAAACCCTTCTGACCCTTTGGTTCAAATGTGAAGCATCCGGGGAGAAAAGAGGGAGGAAGGTGGGTGTGGTCAATTAGTATTTATTAGCTCATGAAATTATTGTGGGTCCTTGGGCAAGGGCTTAATCTCTAAGAGCCTCAGTTTTCTCACCTGTAAAATGGGAACATTAGCACCTATGTTACCCACCTATGTGGAATGGGCAGGAAATGAGATGACCCATGTAAAGCATTTAGCACAGAGCCTGGCAAGTCATGAATAATAAATGGTGGCTATTATTATTATCATTGTCATTTCAGTACAATGTTTTGTTCACAGCTCTTTCCCAGCGCCTAGAACAGTCGTTGGTACATAAAAGACCCTCAGTAAATATTTATTAGATGAATGGTTGTCATGACAAGCTACCACACTGTCCCTCGGCTTCTGGTTTGGGGGGTAGAGGACTACGCGATAGAAGTAGAACACAATTAGCTTGCAGGTGTGTTCTTACTGACACCCCCTGAGAGTTTTTAGTTCTAACAGTAAAGAGAGAACTAGCTCAAGTTTCTTGTTTGATTCACTTTTCTGAATAGTTTTATGAAAAAAATCGTATGTGAGGAAAACAAATTATAAATATTGAATCAACATTAATAGATGTCATATTTATTTAAAATGTCATTAGCTGTAGATAAACTTCTGATGTCTATCAAATTAAATTTAAATAATTAAGTCTAATATGAATAGTCAGGGATCATGTAGGAGAGTACAGTCTGGATCCTGTATTTTTACCAAAAAAAGGGCCACTGCTAGCAAATAAGCTTGAGCATGTTTCATTTTTCACTGGGCAAAGTACTGAAGGGCATCACCTAATTGTAAAATGCGAAGCCCCTGCCCTCTGGGCTTATAATGTGGTTGAAGACTAGAAGCTACAATTTTGAAAGCTCATGTTGAGAGCTAGAAATTTCAGGGAATCAGTTGTGCAGGAGTGGAGAAGCTGACCACACCCTTAAAGGACAGGCAGGATTATGTCAAGTAGAGAGGTGTGGAGTGGCCGGAGACCAGAAGCAGCATCTGCCAAAGTGTGAGGTCAGGAACAAGCAAAGAGTATTGGGAGCTCTTCAGTGAGGAGACTGGTCCTGATAAAGTGAGGGTCTGTTAGGGAGAGAAGATATGCTAGAACCTTCTCAAAAAAGCAACTGGGAGTCCTTGAAGGCTACTGAGCAGGATACAAATATGTGAATCTGTCCTGATGGTCAGTCCCACATTTGTGTCCACTTTCAAGGGCAGACCCAAGTGTCTATGATGCTTAGAATCACTGCTGATTTTCCCTGGTGCTCTTTCAGCATGGAGAGCAGAAATGGCTGGGAACAGACTGGGGATCCATTAAAAGGACTAAGATGAGAAGATGCAGGAGACACTCTTGGGAATCTGAGTTTGTAACCAACCTCCCCCTCTTGGGTACAGAGCTGGTTCCTTTCTTTCTCATGGAGAAGACTTGCCCAGCATCCGTGGCCTCAGGCATCTCCATCACTCTACCTGGGATGTGGCCCCAGCTCATTCACTCATACATCCAGTAAACACTGGGCACTTTCCATGAAATTCAGGCTAAAGAGGACAATAACAGAGCAGTGTGAAAAGTGCTAAAGTGGCATTTGCATGACACTAGGTGCACACAAGAGAAACAATGGGATCACAGAGGCTTCCTAGGGGAAACAGCAC
The DNA here is from genome assembly GCA_026826555.1 of Tolypeutes matacus. Lineage (NCBI taxonomy): Eukaryota > Metazoa > Chordata > Mammalia > Cingulata > Chlamyphoridae > Tolypeutes > Tolypeutes matacus. The sequence goes on along the minus strand of JAKSZT010054304.1, from coordinate 43,011,570 downwards.
TTAAGCTGAATCCGATAGCCACCTGGGATGAGGATGGGTGGCACTGAAGCTATACAGACCAATCATTTCTGAAATAACAGCTTCCTAAAACCCGGGGAAGGCTCTGTGTAATTTAGTCCCACCCTGACAGCCCAAGTTTCTGCCTAATCCTTTTAGTCATTCAACAAGGATTTATGGAGCATGGATTACATGCTGGGATTGGGCTAGGCCCTGGGCACACAGAAGTAAAAGAACAGACACTTCTGTTAAGTGCCATGCAGAAGAAAACACAGGGGAGCGTGAATGGGTGTAGCCAGGACCAAGGGTGGCTTTGGTGATTGTCTCTCCACCATTCTGAAGGTCTTTAAAGTCCCAACACCACCTGAGTTTCCTAGAATCAGAAAGATGGAATTCCTTTAATAGTTAGACCACTTGGTTGATTTGTCGTTGCCACTGGAATTTCTGCTGTTAATCCAATAAGCAGCCTCCTGGCCTCTTTTAGATGTAAGGCCCTGGAAGGCATCAGAGTGAGAAGACTTGATTCCAATTCTGAAAGGAAATGACATTACTGGGCACTTTTAATGAGCCAGGCCCTGTAGTAGGTATTTTTTGATATATATAATTATTTTCTGATTTAATTGTCTTATTAATCTCCTGTGAGAGATATTTTGTGTGTGTGTTTTGAGGTTTCCCGGCAAGATGAACGCCCAGCCTTGCATGTGGGTAGCTGGCACTCAACCACTGAGCTACATCAGTTCCCCGGATCTGGCTCTACCCTTTGTTTTGCTTGTTGTCTTTCTTTTTCAGGAGGCACCAGAACTGAACCAGGACCTCCCAAGTGGTAGGTGCACTCAGCTGATTGAGCCACATCTGCTCCCATGTGTGTGATGTTTTAATTATCACCACATATAAACCAGGACTCAGTGAGGCCACCCAAACGTAAATCAGTAAACCCGGGATTCAAACCCTGATCCCCTGCATCATTTTCAGTACCACACTACTTTGCCCCTCATGGTGTTTACAATCACGTTTGAGAGTGGGGGGGTAACACAAAAGGGTTCAAAATGTAACGCCTTTCCTAAATGATATTTTCATTCTTCTTCAGCTACGATCCCCTCAAGGGCCCCGTCTACTGAGCTGGCACACTCCCAAGAGCCGTGGTCTGGTCCCGCCCCCCTGGACAGGCCGAGATCTCAGAAGCCGCGAAGAACAAGAACGAGGCACTGGGAGCCCCAGCATGCAGCCCCGGGTTTAGTGCGGATGGACTGTGCCCATGCCGGGCCGCAGGAGGAGGCTGGGTACCCAGGCCTGTTGCCCAGCCCATGGGCGCCGCGGGAGAGGGCGAGGACCTCCAGAGTTCCACAGCGGCACGGGCTGCATTTGAGAGGGTGCCCGCTGATCCTCGGCGAGGGGCCACACTTGTCCGAAACCATGGCTCGCGTTAAGAGGACCCCAGAAGCCACTCCTCAGGGCGAAAAAAGATCCTAGCAATTTCTGCCACCCCGAAGCTGCTGCTGGCAGTGTGACTTGCCCCCACGTTCAGGTTCGGGGAAGCCCCAAGCAGGGGAGATTCGCCGAAGGTCTCACTCTGGGTCCAGTTCCATGCGGCACCATGAACAATAGCTTCTGCCGGGCCCTGGTGGACCGGAAGCCCATGGCGCCCCCCAGCTGCATGCAGCTGGGCATCGTGCCCCCTCCTCGGCAGACCCCCCTGGTCCGCGCCGAGCCCCTGGGCAACGTGCCCCTCCTGCTGTACCCGGGCCACGCCGAGCCACCGCCCTACTACGACGCCTACGCAGGGGTGTTCCCCTACGTGCCCTTCCCCGGCGCCTTCGGGGTCTACGACTACCCCTTCGAGCCCGCCTTCATCCAGAAGCGCAACGAGCGCGAGCGGCAGCGCGTCAAGTGCGTCAACGCGGGCTACGCGCGCCTCCGCGGTCACCTTCCGGGCGCCCTGGCGGAGAAGCGGCTCAGCAAGGTGGAGACGCTGCGCGCCGCCATCCGCTACATCAAACACCTGCAGGAGCTGCTGAGCGCGGCCCCGGACGGTGGGGCGCCCGCCGCCGCCTGCAGCCTCCCGGGCGCCGGGCCCGCCCCGGCGCCGCCCGCGGGGCCCCCACTGGACTGCCCCTGCGACAGCGAGGCCCGGGCGCCCCCCTCCCTGGTGCCCGAGTCCTCCAGCTTCTCCTTCTCGCCTTTCTTCGAGTCGGGGGAATCCAGCCATTGATCGGCCCTTTGGCCACCCCAGGCTCGGAGGATCCGCAGCCACCGTTCCACTCCCGATTGTAGCCTGGGGACTTCTAAGTCACCTCCAGGTTGGGTGCAGGCCCCTGGCCTTTGGCAGATTGCGGCGCTCCTGTGTCTCCTATACTCCCTCTTCTCCCACTACCAGCCTCATCCTTTCCAGTTTGGGGCGGAGGTGCAGGGAAGGAAGTACGAGGGGCCGGATGGAGACCGGAAGAGCCTCGTGGCACAGTGCGGGGCAGGGCCTGGAAAAGCCCCGCGTGCGCGCTGCGCCGGCTCCAGGCTATAGGAGGGCCACTCCGGAGCAGTATTCCCTGGTTCAGCACTGGCTCTGCCTCGGCCCTGTGATTGTGCACACCCGGCCGGCCGCGGTGGCCCTGCTCTGGCCTCCCCTCCGACCTCCCCGCCACGGGAGCAGCCCTGTCGCAGCGAGTTCCCCGGAGGCGAGCTGGGCCGCGTGTGGGCCATTCCCCAGCTCTCCACGAGATTGCCTCAAGTACTAGCGTCCTCGCTGGGAGCTTGCTTGCCCCTGGGAACCTAGAAGGAAGGGTGGGAGACGGGGCTGCTGCTTGAGCTCAGGCCTGACTTGGGAAGTGGCTGTGTGTGCGCACTGGTGCGCTCTCTGACTTCCTCACTGGAGGGTGCTCCCTGCACCCCTAAGCCCACAGTGTGGCCGTCTCGATTTTCCCAAATTGGGTGAGGCCTGTGTTTTTCCCCTCTCAGACTGTAAGTCTTGGCAGTGTGCTTCAGGGGTCTAAATAAAAGGATTTGTTGGGGCTCGTGATTCCTGGATCCTTGTCTACTCTCACCCCTCCTGGACACCCTTTGCCATTCCCATTCCCATTCCCAGTCCCAAAGGAGAACACTCTCAGGGAGGTATGTGGGTGTGTGCTCTTAGCTCATGCATTCAGCTAACATTTAGAGAGTTTCCTTTGTGCCAGAGACTGTGTGAAGGAGGGACCAGAGATAAAAACAACAAAGCCCTTGCACAGTGGGTAGGGGAGAGTTGAAAAGTGTGGAATCACGACACACTGGCAGGTACCGTGCTAGAGGTGTGCAGATCCAAGGTTGCTCCAGAGTCTTACTCTCCAGTGGGGAGGGGTGCATGTGGGGGCAGCATGAGGGTGGGGAGGAGCCTTGGCTTGAGCTCTGCAAGTGCTGAGATGGGGCTTTGTGTGTGTGTGCATGTGCATGCACGTGTGCAAGCGCTGTGGAGTTGTCCTGAGCTAGGCTGCCCAGCACCTGCTCCAGACGATGTGGGACCGGGAGGAGGAGCCCTACTCTTGGTATAAAATAGATAGCCCCTCTTCTTGAACCCTTTATCACCCTATCCCTGGAACCTTCCATCCTTTCTTCTATTGCCCCATCCCAGGCCTGTGTGTAAGTTCTTTCCAGCCACCCCCACCCCCAGTCTCGTCGGGGGACAGTCTGGGATGTCACTGGCTGGTATGGGAAGGAATGACAGCTGCGTGGCCTCAGGAGCTCAGGCCCGGCAGCAGGGAGCCTAGTGGAGGCTAATTTTACTCATTGGGAGCAGGGAGAGTAGGCTGCCCGCCCCCGCCCCCGCCTGGCTCAGCAGGGCAGGCTTAGTGAAGCAGGCTCAGCTGGCCCAGTCCCCAAGGCAGGGGACACTGGGGAGGCAGGGGAGAGCAGGCAGTGGGGTGGGGGAGCAGGGGAGAGCAAGGTAGCCAGGGAAGCCATGGAGCCCTCCTCACCCCAGGACGAGGGCCAGAGGAAGAAACAGCCCAAGAAGCCCGTTCCGGAGCTGCTGCCCCGGCCGCCCAGGGCCTTGTTCTGCCTGACCCTCCAGAACCCCCTGAGGAAGGCCTGCATCAGCATCGTGGAGTGGAAGTATCCTTCAGGGCCTGGGCGGGGCGGGAGGGGTAGACGTGAGGCAGGGGAGGGGGATGGGGGTGCAGCAAAGGCTTTGGGGGCTAGGGAGGCCAGGGGCCTGGAGATGGGGGGAAATGCCGCTGGGTGTCACGAGCCTCGGGGAGAAGTTTTGGGGCAGAAGAGGAGAAGGAGGGATTGGGGGGCTTCGCGGGGATATGAATGGGTGACCAGATCCTGGGCAACAGCCTGAGATGTCTACTGACCGTGCACAAAAGGTGCCTGGGGTGTTTCACAGGCTGTTTCCAGGCATGCCCAAAATCCACATTATAAGGGGACCCCCTTATTAGGCTGTGGGGAACAGTCTCATCTTGGAATAGGATGGGGTGAAAAAGAGAGAAGCAATGGCCTTTGTGAGAAAATCCTCCCCCTTGGTGAGAGAGGGGTGAACATGACAAGAAGAGAGCTGAGTGAAGGGTTCCATTTGGGAAAATCCAGACTTGGCTTGACCGGGGATGGAGTCAGGCTTTGACGATGAGCTGCTGCGAATGTCTCCAAGAGGCAGGCCGAGCGAGCCTGGTTATTTTAGCTCGGACCCACCACCCTGAGGTCAGGGACTTGAAATCCCTTTCTATGTTTGCATTAGTCTGGGAGGAAAAATGGGGAAAATATCTGGGTTCTTTGGGAACAGGAGGAAGAGCTCCAGGAAGGAGGGGAGACCTGTATCAAGTGGGATCTGAGAGAGAGGGTCAGGCATATTTGAAATACTTCTGGAAGACTGGACTCCACCAGCTGTTCCCTGATAGAAAGGAGAATAAGGGAGAACGGGAAAGACAAGAGAAACGGGATCAAGTTGAAATCGTTCTGGGTCAGTGCAGGCCCAGCTGCACTCGGCCTCCCCTGTCAAATCCTCCTGCTGCCTCACTTTCCCTGCCTGTCTGCTGTCAGGTCAGGCTTGCCCAGTGTTTCCTCCTTTCTTCCACTTCTCAAACACTAGAGGTGTTTTCCTATCCTGCCCACCTACATCGAATGCCCCCCACCCACACAAATCACATGCTCCCTCCCTTTCTCTCCCCCAACTCCTCCCACCATGGCTTGGCCTCTCTGGTGGGCCCAGGCTGCTTACCAGCAAACTGAGAAAGGAACAGGCATGGGAGGGGGTGTCCTCTGGAAAATGACTCTGGAGGGGTGGGTGTATCTGGGAGGGGCAGAGATGTAAGTGGATGCAAGCATGCAGAGTGGGTGCATGCCAGCCAGGTGTGCTGACTTAGTTAGCCATTCCGCAGGCTTTGGAAATTGTTTCATGTCTCCACCTTCACGCTTTCCCAGTCCTGCTCTGTGGGTGCTTAGGCCTAACGTGCATCAGCTCCCCCAGCCTCCCTGGCCGTTTCCCTGGGTGACACCCACAGAGCTGTCTGGCCCAAATCTCAGAAAGTCATGGCTCCTTGCAGGGTGGGGGTGGGACGAGGGGGAGTGGTGGGAGGTGGTGGGCAGGCGCTCAGAATAGGGCCTTAGAGCTGAGCTGTCCTCAGTCAGGCACCAGACCTCTGCAGTCCAAAGAGAGTTCAGTGCCTAACTGGGAAGCTGGCCCTTTCTATACCCTGCAGGAGAACAGGACAGAAGCAAGCATGGGCAGGGTCCCCCAAAGCCTGCCTGTCAGTCTGGCATCTTACTCTTAATCCAGACTGTCCCTCAGTCAGACTGACTCTCTTCCCCTTAACCCTGCAAATCCCACCCCCTGCTCACAGCCTCTCCTTAACCCTGGCACCAGACTCTTTGAGACAATCATCTTGCTCACCATCTTTGCCAACTGTGTGGCCCTGGCCGTTTACCTGCCCATGCCCGAAGATGACAACAACTCTCTCAACCTCGGCCTGGTAAGAGAGGTCCTCCCATCCCCCTTCCTGCCAGCCTGCAGCCCCGAGTTTGGGGGGCTGCCCCCTGAGTAGACGCCTTCTGCAGATGCCCACCTGCCTTTGCGAGCATCAGCAGGGCTGACTGGGCGGCTCAACAGCTCTGCAGGGCAAGCCTGCTGATTCCGGAGTCTACTATATTATCAGCCAGCACTGAGTGAGGGCTCACTGTGGCCCAGGCACAGTGCTAAGCACCTTGCATTAGTAATCTCACTTAATCCTCACAGCACACCCTAAGGGAGTCAGTCCTGTTTTGCAGATGAGGGAACTGAGGCCTAGGAAGGTCAGCTAGTGAATGATGGCTTCTGAATGCTAATTTCCCTTCCCTGGATAAAATCCAGAAGAAAACCACTTGTTTTCATGTAAGTTAGACCTATGACTCAGAAGAGAGGACATGTTTTAGAGTTCTACACCACTCTCTCCTACTCTCTTCCCCAATAACATATACAAAGAACCAGAAAATGCCAGCGCTGGAAGGGATTTTTAAGAATCAGGTTGTCCTACTTCCTCCTCATCTTACCTTGTTTGATGGATGAGGAAATTGAGGCCTAGAGAGGTTATGGGGTTCACTTCCCCAAAAGCTAGTTTAAATAATAAAAATGGTTAGCATTTATTATGTGCTTGTTGTTAGAAGCCAGGCTCTGTGATAAGTATTTTCCATCACTGTAATATTTAATCCCCATAACTGCCCCTATGGGTCAGTAACATTATTAGCCTCACTTAAAAGACTGGAAAGCTGGGGCTCAGGGAGTCACCCACACCTAAGTCTTGGAGGAAGGTCTCAAACTCGGGTCTCTGACTTGAGGACCTGCCCTTGTACCTGCTATGCTGCCAAAGTGGTGACAGGTTTATATCCTCTCAGGGAAGCACTCTTAGAAACAGTGGCCTTAGGCCTTTGCTGTCCCCCAAAAGGGACAGGACAACGGACCCACCCACAGGGCTTTCTTTTCCTGCACTTATAATGTAGGGATGAGGAGGGAGGAGCCCATTAGCATGTATCCAGGGCCTAAAAGAAAGCTCTTTATGTCTGCCCTCCTGAATGCCAGTTTCCATGGGAATCTATCTTGAGTTGGAGAGAAGCTGGGATTCTAAATGTGTGCCTCCTAGGAACAGAAAAAGCTCTGAGCACTGAGTGTGGAAGGAGGGTGAAATTAAAGGGCCCATGCAAATGACGCTGGCAGAGAAGGTGTTTCCCAGAGCCCTGGACATTCCACCAGGTGGGCTTAGTTCTCTACGACCCTCAATCTAGGATGTTCGGGGTCCACCCCTCCTTTTGGAAGTTCATATTTTTGGGTCTTGGTTCCATTTGAACTCCGTAAGAAGCTGATGATTCTTGAAAGGAACTCTGTCCCTTCCTGGAGGATATTAAAGGACATGTTGGTGGTTATGCCATTTTCCATCTTGAAACAGAATGACAGCTATAAAAGTTTTAAGTGGTACTGTATGTTTTCCCTTAGTGTACCGAGTTGCAAAGCCTCGGGTCAGGTCTAGAGCTCAGAGAGACAGGATTAGGAACTCCTTGGAAGAGGAAAACCTGTCCAGAAATGTCTTCACGGCAGCAAATGACACCTTGAGTGTCAGCTGGGCAGGATATTAAAGATCAGCAAAGGACCCTCCTCGACCTCTTTATAGTGAAGCCCAGAGACAGTAAGCAATACTCAAGGTCACACAGCCAGCTAGAAGCAGAGGCCTCCTCGCTCCTACTTGTCAATTATCTGTGCATTTCCACAAAACTCAGCAAGAGGGAAACGGGACAAGTTAGAGCAGAAGGGAGGGAGATCTTTCTCTTTTCCTATGGGCTGCTTTGTAGTCATCCAAAATAACCCATAGTTTTTAAGAAGAGAGGGCTAAGGACCAAGTCTTCATTAATTTTCTTATTCATTTAACAAATATTTATTTAGTGCCTTTATTATATGCCTGGCATATACTGGGGATATAATTGTGAACAAAACAGACATGACTCCTGTCTTCACAGAGCTTAATCAACTGAATCAATTAAACAAGTGATTACAACTAAGCCAATTAGACAAGTTGTTAAAATGAAATGGGAAGAGTATGAGGCTTGGGGAGGAGTACCTAAGCTGGTTTTGGGGTCTGGAGGCTTCCAGAAGGATGGAACGTTGAACCTGAGAACTGAAGGATGAGCTCTGTCCTCACCTAGACCTCAGAAGGGCCCCACGCTTGGGCTCTGTGGTCGTAGTATTGAAATCCTTAATTTGAATTTGTTTTGTAAGTGAAGTTCAAAGGGACAATGGAGCATACTGCAGGGCCTCAGAGCCTTGGCTCACTTGTCGCCCAGTCTTCTGCTGTCTCCCACCACCTCCTAGCTTCCCAGGAGGGATATTCAGCCCCATCCCTCGTCTTCTGGGCCCGCTGGCTACCTTGCAGGGGCCTGGGTGTGGCTGTGGGGAGGGTCAGGGTTGGGTGTATATGTCCTGGTGTCTCAGGGCAGGAAAGGGCCTGACGTGGCGCCTGGCAGACTGGGGCAGAGTCAGGCCTCTCACCCATCCCTCATCCAGGCACCTAGCATCTCCTGGAAAGGAGGTCGCAATGCCCTTGGGGTTGTCTGCCCATGGTGCGTGGAGGCAGTGGGCCCGTGTGAAGGGGACATGCTTGGTTCCACTTCTCCGCCTCTGGCCAGGGCGTGGTCCAGCGGCTGGCAGGAGGGTAACAGGGAACTGGTGGGCTAGCGAGCATCAAGTCACTCTGGGAGGGGTGCCTCCAGGATCTCCTCCAGTATCCCCATGTGCGAGGGGTACGCCCTAAAATAGGCAATAAAAAACAGCATGGCAGGTTGAGAAAGGAAACTGTGGAAGAAAAAAGCTATTTTGGTACCTTTAATGACACTTTTTTCCTATTTTGAACAAGGGGCCCCACAAATTATGTGGGGTCCTGGATAAGGAGTTAGGGCATGAAGGAGAGTGTTGTAGAAGGGCCAAGCAGGAAGAAAGTTCTAGGCTAAGGGAACCATGGGGTCAAAGGGCTGGAGGCAAGAGATAGAGGGTCCAGTTGGGGTTTTAGAAACATCCCTCAGACTGCCATGTAGAGCATGATTGGGGTGGGTGGGGTGAGACAGGAAAACCGGTGAGGAGGTGACTGAACTCATCCAGGCCAGAAATGGGGAAGATGACTGGAACTAAGGCACTGGTGGTTGTAAAGATGGATAAGAAGCCAAAGTTGATCCATATTTAGAAGATGGAATCAGTGGGAGTTGGTGACTGATGGGAGGGAGGTGTGGGGGGAGGGGAAGAAGAAGGCGAGGATGACTTAGGTTTCAGAATTGGGTGATGGAGCAGAAGGTTGTATCACTTATCAAGACAGGCAGCACTGGAGGAGGAGTAGGCTGGGGGGTGAGGGGAAGAAGATAGTTCAATGCTAGACATGTTGAGATCAGGGGCCTGTGTCCGCTGGGCAATCGGATATGCAGCTCTGAGCATTTTACAACAGAGATAAAGAGGTTTCCTCGCTATGGGCAATGCCAGGCTAGCTAGCACAGTGGAGCGCGGGGGGTGTCAGGAAAGGCTGCCCACACTTGCCTCATGTGCCAGGCAGAACCGTGGGGCAGTTGGCACCTCTGATGGTGGGAGGGGAGCCCTGACACCTGTCTGGGAACGGGCTCCCCTGGGAGGCCTGGGTGCCTGTCCAGGAGCTTTCTCCTGCTCTCTTTCGCCTTCCCACCAGCACAGTGGACCTGGAGCCCTGGGTTTCCTGGGGCTTGGAGTACTCCTGTGACTCTGCCAGTCCTGTGTCAATGGGGAATCCCGGAGTCTTTCCTGAATAGAAGAGGAAACTGAGGCCCAGAGAGGGCAAGGGGCACACAGTGAGTGAGAGGGTATCAAGAAGAGGATCTGGGGGTGCTGATTTCTTGGCCAGGTAATCTGCCCCTACCTCCTCTGGCCACATAAAGGTCTGCTGAGTGACATCACTGTGGAGCGGAAACGTGGACTCTGAAATCAGCCAGATTAGAACAGCAGTCTAGCATGGAGGTCAGGAGCTAGAAGGCATGCTTTTGGGGCCAGGCCCATGCACACGCTAGCTGTGATCCTGGGCAAGTTATTTAATCTTTCTGTTCCCTCATTTGTAAAATGGGGCTAATAGTGCACTTTCCTGATGGAGTTGTTGTGAAATATACATATATTAATACGTGCACAACTTTGAGAGCAGTGCCTAGTATATTCCGAGTGTCTTATAAGATAACATTTAATAGACTCAGTTTCCTCATTTGTAAATGGGGTTAACTTTTGTATTCTTCAGAGACATTACTGTCAGAACAGAAGCTGTTAGTTGACAGAAGCTGAGACAGAAGCTTGTCAGTTGTAGCACCTAACCTGTCAACATAAAGGATTCTAATCATACACGCACCACAGGGCCTCAGAGTGTGCTCCCCAGCCACGGAGCCGCTGGTTGCAGAGACACCCAGGTTATTCTAGATTCAAAGGTATAACCTCTAACCACTGTGACCAAAGGATTATTTCAGTTAAAATTTTCTTCTTCAACCTTGCCCACCATTTGTTCCTGATTTCTCTTTAGCCCTTCATTTTCCCTCCTCAAAACAGCCAACTTACCTGAATGGCTTTCCTGGCCACCCCTCCCCTTCCTCCTTCAAATCATTACCATCATCTTCATCGTCACCATCAACAATAACATCCAGTATTTCTTGAGCACTTGCATCACGTCAGGCCCTCTTCTAATGCTTTACGTGCATTATCTCATTTAATGCCCACAACAGTTCCCCGCCCCCCAAGGCAGGTATTATTACTTTTCCCATTTTTACAGATGAGTATACTAAGGCATCAGAGAGGTTAAATCACCACACATGCCCAATTGGGTGAGGTGGGCAGGACCTTTGTTGGGCCCTGGATATCAAAAGAAGAGAGAGGAGGATGGCCGTCCCTGCTTCCCCAGGGACTGGCACAAGAGGGAGTCACCAGGAGAGCAGAATCCCAGCCCTCACCCATAGTCCTGCTTTCTCTAGTTGTGGAGTTGCAGTCAGACACTCAGAGTGTCCAGCCCAAGCCTCCAGGCAGGACTTCACTTGCCCAGGAGAGAAGCCTGCCTTAGGCTTGGAAAGCATGTGCCACCATAGCCTCCCAGAGTTCTCCCAGGAGAGTGGAGGCTGGTGGAGGCAGGTCACAAAGGGGCACCATTTCATCAGTGAAGTAGGGGGATGGAAAAGTCACTGAGCTGCCGTTGGGGCCAGCAGAAGGGCAGTGAGATGTCCACGGGAAGCTGGAAGCCGAGACCAGAACCCAGGGCCCTGGCTCCAAGCCCAGCCCCAGATCCCCCAAAGCCAACTCTGCTCCTTGAAGTTGAGCTTGTTCCCCAAGTTCTCAAGGGGCTCTGCTTCTATGGGGTACCCCGACTGGATTTAAGGAGACCTTTGAGAGGGCCACCATTAAAATCTTGGCCAATTGAGGGGACCTGCGTCGAAAAGCAAGTGATCAGTGGTCCTAATTATTGAGCATGACTGAGAATTGGTTACTTTGCCACATCACTTCATTTTGTCCTCAAAGCAACCCTATATTAAAGTATAATTTTCAAAGTTAAAAACATGTCTCATAAAAATACAGAAGAAACACATGTCAAAGATTAACTCACCTCATTAAGAGAACAAGCAGGATAAAGCTGGTTCAAAGAGAATTAGAGGAACAGAAGGTTTTTTTGTTTTTGTTTTTTTCAGAAGTTTTATGATTGGAGAAAAGGATGCTGGACTAGGATTGCCAGGTTAGATACCACACTGGTTAATGTCCTACAGGGCAATTAACCTGTAACTGGTGGAGCTATCCTTTCTACCAGGAAGAAGTCATTTGCATCTCTAGAAGACCGAATAGTGAGAGTCAAACAAGGTACCTTCCCCTAGATCCATGGTTCTCAAAGGAGTAGGGCACAGGGAGTAGGTTTGCCCACCCGGGGACATTTGGCAATCTCTGGAACTTGGGGGTGGGGGTGGGGGCCGCTAGCCTCCTGGGATGATGCTAAACATCCCACAATGCATAGGACAGCTCCCCACAACAAAGAATTATTCAGCCCCCAATATTAATGGTGCTAAGGGTGAGACGCCTCCCCTAGATAATTAAATAACCCTTGCCCGGGCCTGTTACACAATGCTCTCACACGACATTGCAAGGACACAGCGCCCTCCCTTTGCCTTATTTCCAAGTTCTGGGTGGGTTTTCTTACCGCAGAAGAAGGCCCTGCGGGACATGGGGCGGGGCCCAGAGGGAGAGCCGCCCCTTCACGCCCGGCGGGCGTCAGCCGTGTCCGCCAGGCCCCTGGTACATTCCAGGGGTTCAGGTTGCAGCTCTGAGGATGCGGAAGCATCTGGCAGCCTCGGCGTTTTTCTTTTTATAGGGCCCGGAATGCGCCCGCCGACTCCTGCGGTCGGCAGTCCACTCGGCCTCGCCATCTGGGGGGCTCGGGGCGCCCGCAGGTCCCCAGCTCTGGCTTCGTCCTTCCGAGATGCGGAACCTGCTGGGCACAGGGAGGTCCCAGCCAGCGCCAGGTCTACCCGGCTTCTCATTCTCTCTGGGGTTCAGAGCACAGGGCACAACAAGGGTCTGCAAAATGAAATTAGATCCTGGCTGTTGGCCGCTCGCCAGAGCCTGCCCTCTCCCCGCCGCTGGGACTTAGCACCCTCCCCTGCCGCCATATGTACCCCCTCCCTCCAGGGCCAGGGGTGGGACTCCACGATTAGCTGAAGAAAAGCCTTTGAAGAAATCCTGGGCACTTGTTTCAAGTGGTGTGGTCTTCAGGAGCCTCAGCAGAATACAAGGGGCTTCCAAGTCAAACAAACTTGGCTTGGTCTAGACTTTTATGGACAGCTTTTAAAACTCTGTGAAAAATGGGACCACAATCCCCACCCTCCCAGGACTGTGGGATCAGTTAGTGAGATGACATCATGCCTAGCCTGGCACACAGGTGTTGCTCAATAAATGTTCATGCCTTTCCTCCTCACGGCTCACAGCCTCCAGCAGAAGTCCCACTGGGCCCAGGCTTAGGGAGGCTTTGGCAGATGCTGGGGCAGGGGGCCAGGGGCAGGGAGTTGGCAAACCCATCCATCCATCCATCCATCCATCCATCCATCCATCCATCCATCCATCCATCCATCC